>UCOK01006479.1:0-247112 GCA_900474325.1 Synergus umbraculus | reverse complement strand
CCTCCTCCGCCTCCGCCACCGCCACCCCCGGCGGACAACACCACGACGGGCCCACAAATACTCTTCCACCCCCCTCCTCTTGACCTTGTCTTCTTTTGTCTCCAGGAGGAATTTACTCTTTTCTCTTTGGAATGCCAACACGTGCCCGGTGTATCCTGAAACGAATTTCACTTTTTTCTAGTTGCAAGAATCATCTAATGTCAAATTTACATTAAAAACATTTAAAAAAATTTTAATTTTGAAATGTAAAATCTTTTCTAATTTCAGGAATCTCAACAAGTTGCAGAAAATTCTTCTTCAGGAAAAATTACATTGCAATAACAAGTAGCAGAGCATCCAAGCATCCACATTCCAAATAGACCGCGTTACGGACATAGCTTTGCTTTTCGATTAACTTTTTATCCTGATTGTACTACATCGTCACCGGAAGTAGACTCGCGCGTGGTCCAATTCTCTAAGTCAGCGATCTTCTCATCCAACCTAGAATTTCACAATTTCCATTCGGCATACGATTCGCCTGCGCACGTTCTCTGTTTCTTGTCTAGGCTTTATCCTGGATACATATAAAATTTTATGACCATCTGCGTTCGTTGTATCTGAATACGCTATTCTTCTCAGAAAAGAAGCAAAGAAAGTATTCCATGTTATGCTGACAAAAGTGTTACACGACGAATTATGTGCTGTAATAATAAATGAATATAAAGTAGTTACATGCTAAGCCATTTCTTACCTAAAATTCCACTTTTTCGTAGTATCTTCTCAAGACTTGAGGCGATGTGGTTTTTTTCGGGAGAACATAGTGCTCTTGCTTGATTGCGGGTTAGTTATTGACGTGGTTAGTTAATGGAATTCTGAAACATGCAATTACATCAATCATTAGAAAGAATGACAAACATGTTTGTCAAAAAAATGTTAAATGACACAAAAATCATAATTATTTCTTGATGAAGAGCTTTAAAGCTTCAAACTGGGGAATCGTCAACGTGTTGCAGTTGCAACTTCGAGTACCGAAGCTGAGGAGAAACATCGTGGGATCTGAACTTGTTCATTTACGAAACTCGGGTAGATTAAGGGCTGAGGTTCTAAAACAGTTATCCTCTTACTCTCAGTCCCATATTCCCTCTAACCCAGCATACATATGTAACTCTCGTGAACCTTGAGCCCAACGTGGTCGTGCACATTCAGGCTAACAGCCAACTTGGCATAACTTGATTTCATTTATGTAACTCAATGACCTCAGTTAACTAAAATCTCACACGCATATGAATTGCACAATATTCATTATGAATTATGTTTCAAAGTAATGTGACTTACTGGCACGTAGAAAATTACATCATCTATTATAGTGAACAAACTCCCTTGATTCTGGGAGTGAAAGCCCCGAGCCAAGATTTTCACTGGCGAGGCATAATCACGTGTAACTAATTCTCCCTTTAATGACATTATTTAAATCACAATAGAGACTTTTTATGTGTCCTCTGATTTGCATTGCGGGGCAATGTATTCAAGTGACATTTACGTTGCCGCCACTGAGATAGAGAAACTTAAAGGGCAAGAGAATTTACCATTTTTCAGAGTTTCCTTTCTATTCTAGAAAGAATGGGATATTTTAACTGATTATAGCTCTGCAGATGACACTCGGGTGATATAAATGAATAACTTAATTAAAAATATGTCTGAAGTATTGTTCTCAAATTTAGAATTTAAGAAAGAGAGACAGTGAAATAAACATAGGACTGCATAGTGACTAATTAGAGCGAGAATACAAATGCTGAATATTCGAGTGTTGAATATTCAGAAACAATAGCCACGATGTCATTTATTACAGAGAATTTGTTTTTCATACAGTTTCTTTTTTTTCACATAGTTTCTTTAATCTTCACATGAAATAATTGCCAGAAGAACTATTTGAAGAGACACTATAAGGTATACAAAGAATGAAATTCGTAACCACTGTAATTAACTTTTTGTCGCCTTTATCTCATTCAATTGTATTCTCCCTCTCTTGACTGTTAATTTTAAACGAATCATCATTTGTTCTTGCGTTTTACTCAGCGCAGCGTTTGCTTTAAATAAGAGTTTGAGGGGAAGAGTGTTCGCAGAGCAAATTAACAAAGCTATAGTTTCCTTTTCCATTTGACTTTTGAACTTTGTGAAGAAAGAAAAATATAAATCGCAGAGGACTGGTAATTTCAAGTGCCTTCATTTGAGAATAAAGCTTTTTTAATTTAAAGTTGGAATGTCAGCTCTAGCATTCGTAAATAATGAGACGTAGACTGAAATTGTCAAGAATAGATCCTTGAATTGAAAACAACGAGACAAATTGCAGTTGAAGAGTTTCATTTTTGTAGTAGAATTAAATTCATTATTTTTCTGAAATTCTTTCGAGGACTTGAGGTTCAGAAACGAGGGAGGAAGTGCTCTTACAAGTTTCGCGATTATTTTTATAAGTCCAGATTGCTGTCCTTTCCTCAGCAACCAATATCGACTGAAGCGACGAGTTTAAATTATTTAATCGTAAAGAGCTTACGGAGCTCTTTAAAATAAAGCTATTTATTTTTATAGAAATGTATGATTAAAAAAATAAAGCCTTTTAAATAGAATACATACATATATGAATGAATAACAAAAATTTTTGCTTCTAAGACTTAAATTTCTAGCATAAGTATCTCATCTTTTAGTGTTGGAAGTTTGAAACGTCTTCTTTTTTTCTTAGGGTCGATTCGAATTTCATTGGATGAAAGCTTTCGCGTTTACGATGTTCTTGTGACCTAATGCGTCCTTCGGCATCGCAGCCAAGTAGTTAAGTAAGTGTAGGGTGCGGCGGAATCACGTCTGTAAAGCTTCACTGATTTACGTACACACCTATACATTTTTCCTGAAAGCTTGAAAGCATTTACTGACAAACAACGTCTCCATAAAGATCGGATCAATATTTTTGAATTACACATTTTGACTAAAAAATTTTACTGAAAATTTTAAATTGTGTAAAATGTTAATTATTATAGAATTGCGATATTTGGTCATATTTGCTTAAAATTAATAGAAATTATGTGACAATATGTGACATTTATGTAAAATCAACGTGCCGACCTTTCTTTGGTATCATAAAACATAAATTATAAGCTACAAGCCCCATCTGGATTTTATATCACTCGAAGAATTCTCAATCGATGGGTATTCTCGAGTTGATAATTTATTTTGAAAACCCTGTAATAATTTATGAGATTTTGCAGCGCTGCCGAAGGGCGAATCGAGCAAGTGATAACGGGATGCCGTTTATACGTGTTTCTCTTAACAGCACTCTGGGGCGTGGTTTTCCACTATGAAACCCTCATTTTCTTCCCCTAAAATGAGGACGCTGTCATTTAATGAGCACCTGATAGGCGTTTCCGGCAAATGATCTTTAACATTGTTGAAATTCAGGTTACCCAAAAGTTATGTGCCCCTTTGGCAAACATGATACTGATTTTCTTTGTTCTCCGTTGAAATTTCATCCTCTAAAATTACAAACTATTATATATTACAGCAACGATGTAAATTTTTCTTATTTTTATTTGAAGGGAAAGCTTCTTCAGCAAATTGTTTCACAATGAAATGCAAGCGTAAAATTATTCATGAACAATACTATTGGAATAAAATCAATCTGAGTAAAGTGAAGGATATAAAATTTTAACGACTGCACTTCAATAGTAGTAAACAAACTGTTGTTTTTTATTTCCCTTTTTATAAAAGTGAGGCATGAGCGTTTTTTTTTTAAAGAGGGAGGTATTATATGGAGCTATAAAACTATCGAATCGAATATATTCTATAGAGAGTCTGACGTCAGCAAAAAAAATCCAGTGGTCCCGAATGCATCGTACATCGCTACCGTGCATCCCCCTACTATTTAGCATCAACCAATCGGGCAAGCTCTTTGGGAATAAAAGAAGCCTCTCGAGCTTCCGAGGAGGTCTTCGCTGTCCGCTTTCCAAGCGAAAAGAGTTTTCTAGTTCATGGTAAGAGATTGCGACCCCGACATAAGTACATTTGTAAAACGATTCAAATAAAAATAAGACGATTGCTGTCTTTTATTCATGAAACTTGGAGAAAGTAGATTTAAAAGAATTTCCAAAAACGGATGGGAATTTAACACACTCGACGAGTTGACCTATCATCAATTTTCTCCAAGATTTTCTTTCTTATAATATCGTGTGAATAATCTCTAATGGAATTTTCCTTTTTATAGAACCCAAAGAAAGTGCTTTACAAAGTATAATACAATTTTCTCATGTTCTGAAAAGAGAACTACTTTTAATTCTTGCTCCTCTCACAGCAACAGTTTATAAAGAAAGAGCTTCTCTGGAAGTCTTCTTCATCCAACGAGCATGAAAAAACTACGATTGCGGTAATTTCTCCAAGTAATATCTCCATCACACTTTTTTCACTCTTGACTCACCAGATTTTTGTCAGTCCAATTTTTTAGAGAGTGCCAGGAAACATTTTTCAAGATATAATCTGGTTTCTCCTTTACCCTTTAAGAAATTCTCCGCGTCTTCGAGTTCACTCTCTTTAATCTTCTCGACTAGAAATCAGCCACATTCGTGCTTTAACTCACGATTTTATGAAAGTAGATATTATTCTCTAAATTAGTAAAATGAAAACTGCAAACTGCATAAAAGCACTTGATTCTTCGAGTAATAAACTCGGATTTTCTTTATTAAACTAATGACGTTATTATTTATTTTTAAATTTAAATTATAAGCTTTCCCGATATAGAAACTGACCCTATATGAAAGTCGAGATGAGAGTCTTAACCGGGATCCGTTCCGGGATTTTTAGCATGGATTGGCATTAATAGTGGACTTATAGGATTTGTAATAAAACTCGTTAACGTGCTTCCACTCGGGTTGAGTTTCTGTTAACGCAACAGCGAAAATTTTCAAAGAATAAGAGGGATGACAGATTCAGTCCACACGGAAACTGAGAGCTTTGTCAGGATTTGCATATTAGTAAATCTGAATATAATATAATATTTATAATAATATAGTCACAGGTCTCACGACGATATTTGTTCGTTTTTTAATCCATTTTAATAGTCTCCAGTTCTTAATAATTTCAAATTGGATATGCAAGCAAAATTTGTATTAGACATAAATAATTTAATATGCATTTAGTGCAAAACCATCAATTTCCTAAAATCTTATTACAATCTTAATGTATTGTGAAGATAACTGGAAGAAGGAGACAATATATTTGAGATTATTTATAGCATAAAAGCTCTGCAGATGACTAAGGCTACAATGTACGACACTCGCTTTCTGGTTGATTGCTGGTGCACAGTACGGCTTCAGGAATTATAGGTTGACTCTATACCACTCTATCTAGAGCTGCTTTTCTGGTTGAGATTTGTTGGAAGTCGTAGCAGTCAAACAATATTGGTCACGTACAATGTTACACAATATTTTTCTCATATCACACCCAAACTCTTGTAGCAAATTCAAAAATGTCCCTTTTTCCACTCACTCCTTCAATTTCAGTTAAAAACGGTTGATACATTGGTAATTTGAAAGACAAAAGTGATGCTAAAGCTCTTTTGAAAGCTACTTGAATAAGTAATGCAGTTTTTGCAGCGATTTGTTGAAAATCAAGAATAAAGGAGATTTCTTTCAATTTCCTGAAAGTGGAACTGAGCAGGTAGTGCCTTGATTTCACGTTTAATTATTTACAAATAACTTTTCGAGAACTCCTTATTTATTGAAAGTGCCAGAGTAAGTAAAGCTCTTACCATTATTCCCTCGTTTGTTTGCAGATTTATGGTGGAGTGGTTTGCGTGCTACCGCGAAAGGGCGGCCCGACGTTAAAATTTAAACATTAGGGTCAATTCTGTTTACACATTGGTGTGCGTGCTGTTAGCTCCATTGGTTTCTATTTCTATTCGTATAAAATCGAGGAAGATGAAACGAATGTTGGCAAGGGGGATGAGAGAGGGTCTATAGAGAAAGAGACGATATTTTATGTAGAATACGCATTTGCAAGACTTAGTGCTACTTTCTAATGAAATCAGATTCAAGCAATAAATCAGCAATCCTCCTCATTGCGGTGCGAAATAACATTAATTTGTTTACATTTTATCTCAATTTTATTCGGCGCCTAGAAGTCGTTGGAGATTAATGTATTTTTATTGTATATTATTTAAAAATAAAAAATTCTCATAAACGCGTAAACTCTGAAAGCATGAATTCTTTGTGTATTGTTTGTAATCTTCTGCATAAATCTATTTTAAAGATGCAGACTTTAAAGAAAATAATTAAAAGTTGATAAATAGCTGGAAAATAAAGTTTCTTTGCAAAGATCTTTCCTCCTCATTTGGCAACAGCAGGAATTGAATAACAATGGTTAATTAATCTCCAAAACTACAGCAATTAACTTAAACCTTCACGAACTCTTGCAAATAATTTACGGAACTTGAAGCTGACTAAAGTTTCGTTCATTATTACAATTTACTTTATGAGAAAGGAAACTTCTCGTGAAAAGAAGAACAATACTATTATCCACTCTAAACAAGTGGTGAGTAGATTCTTTCCTGAGAACCATGTGAAAGTATCTGAACTTTGTTCGACTAAACTTCACAATTTCGGTGCTCTTCTTCATTCTACGAAAGTTGATTTCCGAACTCTGTGAAGAAATTAGGAGATTAAAGTATGTTTTCGAAAATTACATTTTCTGATCTCATTACTCCTTTCTGGGTCAAACCACTCTGAGCAAAATACAGTTTTATAACTGTATTTTAACTATTATTATAACTTCTTCATAATTTTCCACAAGTAACCAGAAATCAAACTGTCTAATCTCTGATTCTTTTTCCAGAAGAAAGCGAGAATGAAAATTTCCCCCTGATTTCATAGAAAGCGACCTGTGTGGGGTTGATAACGGCTTTTAGGAGAACGACTGTCGATCCCCATTACATTAGGCGCTCGAGCTTAAAGTGTTAACCGCTTCGAAACGCGCTTATTGCGGGAGTAAGGATCAGGTATCGGTATTTCCGGGTGACTATGGGGTGAACACGAGCTCAGTATAGGTGAGAGGAAATCAATGGCGGAGGTGAAAATCGAACGTTAACAGCCTTAGGGAAACGTAATCGGTAATGAAAGCTTAATGGGAAATGCTACCGAAACTGTGTGAAACATGCAGGTTGGACCGCTTGATGCGATATTGCATTATGGAACCGGAGACACAATCATGAATTTATATATTCATTTTGTTCTTCATAAATATTTATTCCTATTCAAAATTGTTAGATCATTATTCGTTCTAATTGGCTGAACTCGCTCAATATTATTTAGCATGAAGTGCCTCGACCCTTATCCAAAAAAAATGAATGCGAATAGTATGATATGTATCAGGAAAACACTAAAATTGGACGTCTGTACCACTTGAGATGATAAATGAGTAGACGTCCAGGACTTTATGCGGCAAGAAATTCTTGAATTCCCTAAAGTGTCCTAGGGGTTGATAAATATGGTAGCAAAAGGCAGCGAGACGCATCCACGACAGCCACTTCGTTATGGAATCTGTTACAAAGAAGCTAATGATAGTGGTTTAAAATTTTAATAACAAATTGAATTACCTACAATTACAGTTCAGAAGTAAATCAGAAGAAGTAAAAGAGTAAATCTGTTAAAGAATGCAGAGCCTGATTCGCTAATGACGTCCTGAGCGACTTAAATTTATAGCTCTTTGGGTCACATGTGAAGGGACTCACTATTCAATGTCAATTTCAATAAAACCAGCTAGGGTGAAAAAGAGGGCTGACAAAACAAAGTGGTTTTATCCATCAATGGAGAGGGTAATTTATAGTTAAGGTATACTGTATAATAGTAGAGAAGGTGATTGAATCGATAATTCTTTTCTCTTTTCTCCGATTCATTAAATTAAGTTGTACTTGTGAATTAAATTTGCCTTTTTAATCGACAAAAAAATGAGACCTCTTGATTAGATCCAATTTGTAAAGAAAATGCAGGAATAATCCTGTAATTTGGCGAGTGAAGATAAAATTAGCTGGCTCTTCAATCAGGAGAGACCTGACGTATTATTAAGCTCTACGCCCCAGACTGAACACTATATTGCGAATTAATTTTGTTGGCAACCTACGCAGCTAATAAGAAATGTTATGAATGCCTAAGACAGAGAGTAATGAATGGGTTGAAGAATAAGTTACAATCATGTATCTTTTTTATGCCAGTATTGGGGTATAACGTTATTCTTGCTTATTATCATTCCCTAAGGAGACATTTATCAAGTCGCAGGTGCTTGTCCTTAACTTTACAACAACATCAGAGAAATGCTGGGTTGTCTCGAAAATTAGAGATAAGCTAAGAATAGAACGGATAGCCCAAAGGAAGATTAGATGGCATTATATGGATTCTGGACAAAAGGAAAAGAAAATCTTATCTAAAAGTTTACATGAAATATGGACCGTTCCTAGGTTTGGACTGTCCAAAATGATAAGAGCAGGACAACTTGTTGCGTTAAGTATCGAAATAAGTGTTAAACTGGAATAGCTAGGAATATATATTTTATGTAAGTCGGGTTCCATTTGCATGGAATTATATTTCCTATCCTGGCATTTCCGCTTTTCTCTTTTCGACGTCTTCGCTAGAGAATACGAGCCAATTATGATAAAAGCTGCACAGTCTGGGAATTATGATTGAAATTACACTCGATTGGCAGGGCGCCAGGGAAAATACCAAACTCCTAGACGATTAAGTGCAATAGACAATACAACAAATGCTGTGAAAGGCACACCCCGAGAATAAATTAAATAAAGCTCTCATCCGACATTATAAAGAGTAATCATGCAAATATCATACATATTGTTCCAAATATGCACATGAATAATGAAAAAAATATCATCAAAGCATCACATAATACATTCAGTTTATCAATCAATATTTTCTTGATTAACCATGTACTACATTTGATTAATTGAGACCAATCAGCCAAATATCTATTTGTTAGCTCACAAAACTACATCATCAATTTAATTGAAACATTCTTCTCAGAAACTAATTATATTTAGAATGTTGTATATAATTTTCACGAAGAACATAATAATAGTTTTATAATAATTTGGTGCATGATTTATAGATATATTTTTAATAATTTCAGGGTTGGAGAATTTATTGTAAGTAAGTGAGTCTGAGTAATGCTATAAATTGTATGAATATAGATTCCGAGTTAGAATAGAGAAAATATTGTTACTTTTCTTTAAAAGACGCCTCACTTATCATTGAGAGTAAAGTAACGATATATTATATAGCAGTACTTCGAGAGTATCGATTGGCTTCCTATGAGAAGTGCACTACTCAAAGTACAAATTGTTTCTGTACAATGGATGTTGGATTGTGCATTATATCACAAATTGCAAGTCAGACTCGGTTATAATCCGGAAAACCCTTTCTTCATTCAAAATAGGCTCGAGGAAGCTTATATTGCAACAGGTAGTATAAGTGTGTTACTAATGCGGGGATCTCAACCCCTAGAGCACACCCTTGAAGCTACTGCTTTCATTTATACAAACATCGTTACACCAGTGGTTGCTCTCATACGATGAACATTTTTTTCGCAGCTAATTATATTTTTGCAGTTCAAGCACATGTTTAAATTTTTAAACTGTAAACGGAAGCCAAGCAGCTCCCAAAACCTTTTAAAACACTTCAAACCCTTTCCAGTTTTTCCGGAAGAAAAGAATTGAAAAGTGACAAAGAAATTTTACAATTGAATACGTAAGTTAATGTGTTGCATGCATTTTTAAGTGAAACAAGAGGAATAAAATGGACGAATCGACCATTTGTGACCGAGTTTCTTCAGGTATATTTAATCAGACACGAGTTGAGTTTGCGGTGCTTCTTGATCAAAAAATACTTCTAAACAGTGGTGTTCGTTCTTGAAAACAGTAACGGAATTCGAGCAATATACTTCCGATTTTATTCGCCTAGGTGTTTTCCGAGACACGTATTGCATCGGTGAATTAATTATTTACGATGCTTCAATGTATAGAAAGCTCGAAGCAACAAATCATGATACAGACGCCTCTTACGTGTTTCGATCTTGGAAGATAAAAATGAAATGAGGTCGCCCTTTCAATTAAATTATTGAGCCACTTCAATTTTACCAGCACATTTTGTGTAGCTAATTTTGAAAAAAGAAAACTGCTCATGTGTATGCTAGTTAACGATTTTTCAGAGATTGAAGACTTTCTCGAAAGTTCATTAGTAAGAGTTGATGTCATGGCCAGATTTTCGATGTTTCACGTTTCGGGAAAATAACAAGGGAGAAAAAGAAAAGAAGAGAGGTTCATTGTGGTTGTTGGCTAACAATTGGATCGTTAATATTATACAAATGGGTTGATTGCTGAAGTAACTTAGAGGCGGAAGCACAGACAACAATATTCCTTCCGACTTATTCTATTGTAATCGGAATTACTATTATTTACACCTTGTCCTTTCCGAACACGCAATTACACTTTCAAAGCAACCAATCGAAACATCCCTTGTTCGCCCACTTTCTCTTGAACTTGCTTAATTGCTCTTCATATCTTGTTTCATGGGTCTGGTTATTCTATTCTTACCTCTCAAGCCAGCATTATTCAGCTGTCTTTACGAGTTTCTCAACCATTGCCGATATTCAACATAAACAGAAATTGTTATGATATAATAGGATGGGTGCTTTGCAAATTAGGGCCTGGCTCAACAACTGTGAGATAATGAAAATCAACATGCGAGTGTGGGGTATTTGACTTTTAAATTCAGCAAAAGTGATGAATAATTGTACGTAATATAACTAAAAGCTTTCATCGCTAATGAAAAAGTCATATCAGATAGCCAACGTGTTTATTAAATGTTTCAGTAACCTGGACTTTGAAATGTGTCAGTCTATTGTCAAACTAGAGGTAAATTTGTAAGTTAGTAGATAGTATCGTTATTAATAGCCGGAATGCGGTTAGATCGACGTCAACCAGTCAAAAGGACCTCGACAACAACTATGGTATATCACCCCTAGCATCCTATCTAGCGACTGCATCTTAATTAAATACGGATGTTATCGGACGGAGAATTTCCTATACCTGTTTCAGCCACTTGAATACTAAGTCAACTTGTTCACAAAACTGATAATAAACTTGGTCATTCATTCTGAAAGTCTCAATTTTAGTAAATAAAATTAATGACCACTTGGGGAAATGAAGCTTTGTTAAAATTTTGTTGCTATATCGTGCATCGTTTGTGAATTGTTTCCTAGTTTATCAGTTTATATCTCAAGTTCAGAAATGGAATCTTCATCTCGAATTATGAAGGATGTACAGAAATACTCGCGAATTCTTGATCTTCAGGAATGTCGACTGACCTCGCTGAATGTTGGAGATAGAGGAATTTTTTAGTTATGAAGATGGAAAATCTTAACGAAATGATAGTCTAATTTAAATTGGTTAACCTCGTAAAAATGAAATGAAGAATTAAATGTTCTTGAGAAAATGAAGCTAAAACAAGGTACAATGAAGTGTTTATAAAAATTAAACGACTAATATTGCAGTTTATGTGGCCAGAAGCCATTTCTTTTATTATTTCTTACATAACTCGCCATTTTCCTTCTTCATGGACACAACGGAACTTTATTCGAGGAAAATTATGCCCTTTATGACGAACATGCACATTGCCAAAGACTCAGGAAGATCATAAAACTTTCCAAGTCCTATTTCCTGGGTTCTTATTACTCGTTGCGGTAGCTGCATTTTCATTTTCGCTTTCATTATATGGTTTTTACTGACCTTGTTTACACTTATATCGCCTTAAGCGACTTTTAAGTGTCTATTAGTTTATCTCGGTGAAATACGTAATTTAATCTTGTCTATTTTCATTTTTACAAAGTCTATTGTTCTTCATATGAAGCAACGTTTAAAATAAAGAACACTTTATATGAGCTTTTTCAGAGAAGAGAGAACTTTTCTCATAGTGCAACTACTTTTATTATACGTATCCTACGATGCATACAATTGCAACAATTGTAACTGTCCCATTCGTTTAAACGAATTTATGACGCCTGGGATATTATTGTCAACGTGGTACAAATTTTCTCACGAAACGTCTAGTGGCTGACATCGCACCTATAAATTTTACGGCCACAGTGAGTCGTAAAGCATACAGAAAGTGCAGAAACGTCGGAAGTACTAAATCCATCTTCTGCAGAAAACCAAGAATAAGGAATTTCCAGTTTGATGATTGGATTTACTAATTAAGTCGAGAGAAACGTTGCTAATCAAATAATAATTTAAATTTATACTACAAAACAGTAAATGAACGTTACAATGGCTGGGAAGAGACTTTTAAGTAGAATAAGGCGGATTTGGTCAGCCGCCTACTGAAACTTTCCTTAGAATAATGAAAATACAAAGAGAACTCGTATGTTATCTGAACAGTATATTTTTCTTAAACCACTTCAGCTTTACTTATTTTATGCTCGCGTTTATAAGAGATATGAATTCTTCAGACGCCTCAGAATTTCGAAAATCCATGGATTATCCCCTTTTTATGTTCGTACATCGACACTGTGTATATGTATGCATCGTCCACTATCGCCTCGCATAAATGTGGGTCACCCGATTGGCTACTTGCCAGTCCGTCTTCGACTGTGGACTTTCCCTCTTGATCGGATGATTCCAGCCAATTTTTCCTCGAAATACTGCGTTCGAAGTGAACCCTTTGTTTGTGGTCCCTTTATTGCCTGCATGTGCTCAGGCAAATTTTATTCACAAAGCTCAAAGGATTTCGTTATTTATTGTATTTCCAATAAATTTGAAATTGAGTGAGAGAAATAGTCATTTTTGTTGGGTAAAACGTATATAAAGACAGCTTTTCCAATTATCAGGAAAAGGATATCATCAAAAGCAGCAGATGGTGTTCATTGATTTTTGAGCGCGTGCACACAACACTTTCTTTGTATGCATCGTCTATAAAGCCTTGTCACGTTGCTTTAGCTCAGGATACATGGTCTATGTTGTAAGTCAGGTCAGGGTTGACGTGAAAGATGAGTAATGAACCGTGACTGTCCAAGCAACATCAACTTTACACATATTGAGGAAGTCCTATTAGTCTACTACATCCACTGAATATAAAAATGAAAATTACTTTCAAAGAAAGTTTCATTGAGAACTGAAGATGAGTATCCAAAGGAATTATCTGCAATCAATTTACAATTAGTCTTGTTTTCATGCGAGGCGTGAATTCTGGTTAAGGAGATTGTTCTAATTAGACGTTTGTTTGTCGCAAGACAGTCAAAGTTTGAGTAAGAAGTTGCAAATTTGTATTCACCCTTACGAACTTCGCATCGTTATCGCTAATTTAGTTCCATTCATCTTCTCCCCAACTTTATTCCTGCGTCTACATTGAAAGCTTCAGATGGCGTCTCGTCTCCTTTAAGGGTATCTTACACATAAGCGTACAAAGGACACATTTATTTATATATACATGGATCGTAGGTCCGTTATTCCCTGCCATTATCGTGTTGTCAAATGCTCGTATTGTTAAGGGAATACAAAGCAGTTTCAGAGCCTGGGCAACTACCAAGGCACGATCTTAGTGATGTAAACTACATGCACTTCTTTTGCTTCCAAATTGCAAAGGATATGGATACATCTACGTATCAGAAACAAGCATCTGTTACTGGAATTAAACCTTTTCAGTGCATTTTTATATATTGAGCTCCCTAACATACAATTTAGTAGAGACAATAGTCATTCAATAATATAGGGGGTGCTTAAAAATGTTGAACTACATAATACATTTTTTCTACTTAGTGACCCAGAAAAGTAACAGATTGTTTGAAAATTTTCATTTTTCACGCTTGTCTTTTTTTTCCATCGTGAGATTACTTTCATTTCCTCTTCTCAGAGCAGATTTCAGTAGTTGGGTGTTGAAAAATTAAATAAAAATCCTTTATATTCTTTAGTATATAATGAGCCTTTATGAAAAGTTTTTGTTTCAGACGAAAAAAAAAACGATAATTTAGAGTAGATCCTTTGCTGTGGAAGTTAGAAGGACGTGTACATCGCTTTACTTCAGAGACTGCACAAAGAAGTCAAAGTCAAAGTCAAAAGAGTAGTTTATATATATTTCCTTATATGTTGTTTTCATTAGGATTTTATTCTGCTTTGAAGTCAACTTACAAGACTTTAATTTATATCTATATGTATAACTTTATTCTTTCAGTGATAAGGCGAATGATGACCCCAAATTCTTACCGACATGACGTAAAAATAAACACAAAGTGTAAGATTAATATCGGGAAGTTATGGAAGAGTCAATAAAAAAGCGTGAGTGGCACATTTTCTGGTACTGCGAAGTACACATAAATTTCGAGAAAACATTAGCGAGCCCGTATAAGTCACTCGTCGCAAATCCCAGCGTAAAAGGGGTCACCTTCGGAAAATTGCACGACAAGGTTTACACCCCTACCTTCTACGAACCTAAAGGCAATCCCGTTATTCTCGCTTCTACGGGCATCTTATAGTCATCGCGGTACCTTTATCAGGAAACAACAGTTTTACGTAAAATCCTTCGAAAACACCCCTATCATTTCATACTAAGAGAGCCATTTCTCTTTCACGATACTCTTTTGCTCATTCAGTCGCAATTGTCACTCTCAAAATTTCGAATTGATAAAGATTTCAGGATTTATGTTAAATTGATTCGTTACATAAAAATAAGTATTTATTTTGTTGTTTGGAGATGTAAATTTAATGGAATTGAAACTGCAGATCATTAAAAAAGTTAGCAGAAAGTACATTATAACTGTTTGAGTAATAAACTGTTTCGTCTTGTTAATATAGTCGTTCAAACAAACTGAAAATTCTGAGGAAACGGAATACTGCTTCAGGCGCCACATAGCTAAGCGAGCGATTGGTCGGAATTGAAGTGTCTTCTTCCTCCTTTCAATATTTCATTCGTGTAAGTAGTGAGAACTCGATTCTTAGATAATAGGGTCCTTTAGGACATATTTTATTCCCATAGGGTTGAAAACGAGATGGGTCTTTTATACAACAAGGTGGAAAAATATGTCTGAGGGGAAGGAAATTGAAATTTTTAAGCCTTGGATTATACAGAGAATTTCACTTAGAAAACTGGAGAAAATATAAAGTAAAGTAAATAGAATCTTATGAAACAATTAGATTAAGTGCAAAATTGGATAGATACAAGCAATTTCTACCTTTCTACTTGAGAACCTTCTATATAAGAACGTGTCTGAAAACAGTCTATAACAGAACGTGTCTGGGTCTGCTCTTTGTCTTATTCAATCCTTCGATGAAACGAGAGGTCTGCAAGTTTTCCCAACGAAAAATCGAACTTCTTTGAAATAAAAGGAATTGTTCGTTGTTCTTGGAACCTTTCGGTTTTGTTGAGCTTCTCAAAGTATAGTTCTATCTTTACAGGATGGAAGCACGCTCACATTAACCCACTTAAAGTATGCGGATGGGATTTTCACGAAGTGCACGATAACCTTTGAGCATGAACCATTCAAGTGCTGAGAAAGAGATTTCCGTGAGCAGAAGTGGCATGGACCAGGATGTACATTATGCTTCGAAGATCGAAGAATCCTTAGGAAAAGATGCGATCGGCTTTTGGAGTGACTAGCGACGACCCACTGTCGTATAAAAGTACCAGAGGATCCGAAACCTGAGCCTCTCTGAGCTGTTTCGATCCAGACGACCAAGTAATTGGCTCTTCGTCAACGTAAGTCGATTTAAATGCTAAACAAACTGAATGCTTGATAATATTATCATGCTTTGCCATTTCCTCACTTTATTGTCGAGCTTATTTTCGATTAACTTTAACAAACGCCAGTGATTCCTTTTCATCGGAACTTTCAAGTTCCTTCTTAGCAATAACTTATACTTTTCTGAGAAATCCAAAAAGCTTCTGGATTTATGAATATTTACTTTGTGTCCTTCCAAGAAATGAAAACTGAGAACAGAATAAGGGAGTAAACCCAATATTCCATTCGAAGGTTGTTTATATAACACGTGCAAATATTCATCCAGAAACCCTCGTATGTATATAACTCTTGTACGTGCTGATTCACTAGTTTCAGAGGTCTTGCTGGGAGAATTTGTAGCACTATCCTGTCACCATTTCTCAGTCGCATACAATCGCAGATTCACTTTACTTTATTTTAAATTAGCACTACCACAGTATATTTTTCTGTTTCTTTGAATTTCATTTCCATAAAATTTGACCTCACGGAAGCTTTTTGAAAATATTCAAATCAAAATTCTTGTAGAATAATTTATTTGACGAGGTCTCAAGTGCCGGGAAAAGATTTTTCTAGTTTGTGTAGTTGAGATTTATGCCTCTTATCGGTTGAGTTCAAAGTCGTTCAGTGGGTCTTGGGTCATTTCTCTTTCTTTCGTAACATTTTCTTTTCTTTTCACTTCTTTTCTTAACTCGATTTAAAGAGGACTTGATTACATAGTGTTAGAATTAGATAGAATATGTTTCAATTCTGTTAATACTGAAGTTCATGAAATGAAGCAATTTAGTAGAATAATATCAGTCCAAGAGAAGATCGAAACGTGCTAGGGTTAGCCTATAAAACCTGGTACATTTAACTACCCTTAACCGTCTGTAATTGATCAGTATTCCTGGCAGAAGTTTTCCTATAATCCAGTTCACTTCAGACCACTGTCAAGTACGTTAATTAATTCCAGCTTACTCTAATCCATTTTCATTCACACCAACGACCTCACATTCCCCTCTTATTGCTTCTCTTCAAACCCTTTTTGAATGCATGGTATTAATTCTAGACCCTACAGAAGTAAATGGTTCAGCTTACCGCTAATTCACTTGCGCACATTTACATAAATTAAACCACAATTCAAGCTCCTCTTATTTTACACATTTTGGGATTTAAGAAGAAATGTTAATTGAATGTACATATTCTGTAAAAGAAGCTTTGACATGTTTCTGCGTGAACGCAATAGGTCATTATTGTTGAATTTACTTGGGTGTCAATCACTTTACCTAAACATGCGCATAAGGTACGAAAGCAAGCTGTAAAATTCCTTTCACTACAATAGTTGGTACGGAGAGTAAAGCCCAGAAAACATGAAATATGTATAAAATCCCCATACATATGGATGTCAGTAACACCAAAGTGCTAGAGTATGAAGCGACACAAGAGTGAGGGAGAAGGTTCAGACCGCATCACCAAGAATGAGAAAAAAATGAGAAATATGAAGAATAAGTTTTACTGACGCGGACAGTAAGCAGCATGTAAATTCTAGCATGAAACATCTCCCAGCACACTTAGTTAAGGAGAGCGGAAGCTGATCTCCTCGTTTTCATTACAAGCTGTGATATATCTTGATGCAAAAGGAAATGGAACACTGCGGGAACAGAATCGTTGACAGAGTTCTACGTCTTAGAGGTCCTCTTATTTTTCATCTCTTAAAATATTCACCATTCATGAGAATGTTTCTATTGCTTTCAGCTTGCTTTCAGCTTGCTCTCAGACTAATATTAAGGTTAATATTTTATAAAAGATAATGTGCTTCGGTGAGGCCTTTTTTATGAAAGACAACATTTTTCATTTGATTCAATCGAAGACATAAAAAAAATGAAGGAGGAATCACTTTTGCGCTTCTTGCTTCAGTTTCTGAGAAAAATGATCTGCCAAGGATAGAAAAATATTTATATTAAATTCACCTTCACCCTAAATCATGAAATAAATTAAGGGTATTAATATTTCTTGATGGGGAAGAATGAGAAGAGATTTTATTTACGAAAAGCGAAACGAAATGCATTAACAAAAAGTGCCACTTGTTTTGTTTTCCTTTGTTTCGAATTAACAGAGAAAATTAAACCAGTATACTTTCCGAATTGCCATCAAGGGATTTTGGAAAATTGCCCAGGAAGTTTAACTTAAAAAAAAAAAATTGTGTAACTCTGTCACAAGAATATGCTACTGACTCGAAACTGTTGAACTAGGACGAGAAGGTGGTAAATACATTTTACGCTTCGTCAATCGGTCTTTGATTGTGAAAATACATTGACATAGAAACGGTTTCACGAACCCTATTGACAGACTTTGATTGAGTTTTCTAGAACCTTATCTATTTAGCTTAAAGAAAACTAGACTGCAATTTGCCGAAAATAGAAGAAAAATAATAACGGGAGGAAAGAAATATAGCTTTGAAAATACGGTTCTCAAATTCTTTTTATTTATATCCGAAGCTGTAGACGTGAAAGATAATAATTGAAGGGACAGAAGAAAAAAGAGGATCACTGATAAAGGAATATGCACGTGGAAAAAAATGCAAGTGGTGAGAAGAGGTGTGAAACGGGTATAATAAAAGAGATTTATGTGTGAGAAGCTAGTGGGGCATTCCACATTCAGCACCCCAATATTACCTTTTGATCCGCTTATATATGTTTTTCGAATTACGCTTACGAGAGAAATAAATTATATTTAAGACTCACATGATTATTTCTAAGTTGGCTGACCAAATATCTATCATTACTACTTAAATTTATTCAATTTAATCTCCAAATTCACAAGCCAAGGATCTACATTAAATAGTAAAATGTGCTTAGAAAGTACATAATAATTTCATGTCGGTTTGACTAGACGCTGACTTGTATCACTTGTATTAATAATAAATTGACTTTATGTACCTATACACAATATTCAAGTTTTATATGACAAATTTCCGGTCGGCTGTCCAAATATTGACTAACTCCACTCCAATACATAATATATTCCCTTTTTCTACTTTTTATGGAATTCCAAGTTTTCTGACCAAATCTCGACCGTTACTACTTAAATTTATAATGTATTAGAGTAAACTTATTTCCAGATTCACGAGCCGCATGATAAATTAAAAAAAGAATAAGGTGTATAAAAAAGGACGTAATAAATTAGTGTAGGTCTGACTGAATATTGAGCAGTTCTCCTTAAATTGATAATAAATTTACTTTATACATTCTCTCGTAAATAAAATGCAAGGAAAAGCTTTGAAAATATTTGAATAAATTGAATTCAATATTCCCAAGTTTTTTCTTCTAGAAAAATTCTTTCATCAATTCATTTAACTGAAGGAGTGAATAGATAAGTCAGGAACCGTGACTCGTGGCGAAAATTCAAGATTCGCATTTAAGTGGTAATTGTGTATTTGAATGAGAATAATTGATTGCTTTTTAAAATCGGTTCTCTCCTCTCAACGTCGAACGTTGATTAAACCTTTTTCTTTAGATAGAATTATTTATTAGATGTAAATTTTTCAGCGAATGTTTCAGGAAAGAAGAAGACGAAGACAGGGCAATGTCCGGCTACGCTCGATGGTTCGAGATATGCAAAGGGATGGAATTTGCAATTTTATGAAATCCTATCCTCCCTTCAGTGTCGTTTTAGTGTTTAAATTTCTCCAGCAGATCGTTGCTGGGTTTAATTAAAGTTTACGAGGGGTCTATAACTTCTTAGGAATTGCTCAGAGCTTGACCTATAATCCGATCGACGAACGCTCAATAACCTACTGACTAGACTCCAAGATAAGCATGATCCCAATAAATTCGCACCCTTCGTATTTAAAATTACCTTTTCTACATTTTGAAAAGACTAATTTCGTTATTGATCTTCCAGTCTAATAAATCTTACTGATCTCAAAATTATTTTTAGTTGAGTAATTGATTTGAGTTTATTTTAATTATACTGATTGTTTGAAGTAGACTCTGGTTTATTCAGATTTTTTGATTAAAAATTTGTTTGCTCAGGAGATTATATAGGCGATGGAAACCACGTACTAATCTCGAATCGATATTATCCATACAATCTTGAAAAAGATTTTACGTATAAAAATTCGGTCTAGAAGTGTTGCTTGAAACAAATCTAATTTTAAAATCCTAAAATGAATAATTAATCTTACAGCTGTAAAGAGTTGAAAAATAGAAGAGCCTAATTTGGTTAAAATTACCAAAATTTTTCTGGAGGAAACAAGAAATGAATCGAGGAACGTTTTTGACTGCAAGAAGTAATAACAGATCAAAATATAGATTCAAATCAGTTTCGAGGCTGTTGCTCTCCCAGTAGTAGCCATGGCAACAGGTGATGTGTCCCCACGACCCTCGCCTACCCTTACAATCGCCTTACTTTCCTACCCTCTCATCCCTCTTTCCCCTCCTCATCAAAGAGGGTTGCGGATTCTAACTCGATGAGGGTAAAGGGGAGGTAAGGAAGGGCGATCAATTACTACAGAGAAAACTTTTCGAAGTTCTGTCTCTTTGAATTTGTAGTCTACAATTTCCAAGATTGTTACCTGAAGTGGATATCACTTATTTAGTAGTATCAAGTGATCGAAATTCAGATCACATATCAGTTTCGATCTCCTTCAACTTCGGTTTAAAATTTCCATATCGAAAATAACGTTTCAGAAGATTCTTTATAGGTATGAGAAAAATTTTGAAATTAAAATGAAATAGAAAAAAACGACCTATTATACAATATTATTTGAAATGAGCTGTACATTATTTTCTTCTTACGGGAGTAGAACTTGGATAAAAATTAAGTCAGGTAATTTCAGTCGTCGAATTTCGTATCATTTTTTTCCATTCGCCAGAGGAAACATGTATTAACTCTCCTAAAGTTTTTCGCTTCTCTATATCACCTCAAAAAGTTAAAAGAAATGCTTCGCGCAGTAGCTTTCATTGTTTTCAGTATATCACGAGCTTTACTTGCTTTTTTATGACTCCTCATAAGCTGAATTCTCACAAACATATTTTAGCTGTGAGAGTTTTTCTTCCAGAATGTTATACGCAAACCGACATTTCTTATCAATCATGAATAAAAATGTCATTCTTGTATATATAATATGTATATGGGATAAATATACGAGTAAATTTTCTCTTATCACAATAACTTTATTTTTTCAAGAAATATCGAGAGAGATCAGAGTGAATTTTAAATAATGAGGTATTTAGGTTCAGAGAATAGGACACGTCCTCGATTATTAGTACTGCGTGATGAAGGATCACAATATATACGCGCCGGATTCTGTAAGTCCGGAACCAATGTCGAATGACAGTTCGGTTGGGTAACGGACGATTGATCGTCCAATTGATGGATGAACCACGAATCGAATGGCTGACCCTGATTGATACTGGTCTGCAGTCATTCGTGCTCTCCGTACTCTATTACATACTGCACTTGTGCTTTCAAGTAATATTATACCGATACGATCTATCCATGCATATCACATGTGCGTACCTTGCGGTGATGGCATGAATCTCGTATTATGGCTTTTCCACTCGACTCTATTTCATATATTGCTTTTCATTTCATGTTAACTTTTACTGTGAAAATCTATGTTTTTTATCAAGTGAAGGTTTTACAAAGCACGATGTCGACTTCGAAACCGATATTCAACCGCCAATCCGGAGCGTGTAAAAATACCTCTGTCCAGTCTGACGTCCGAATGCATTTATTGAGGGACGGGTTGAAAAATAGTTAGTGAGGAGACGAGAATTGCCGATTCGACAGCTGTAGGTATGAGAAGAGAGCAGAAGTGAAAAATGGAAGAGGCATTCATGCGTTTGGACTGTTGACCGGAAAGAGATGACCAATCAGATAAATCGGTAGATTTTGAATGCACACATATTGAGACAAGTCATTTCCAAAACTCACTCACTTCTTCATGTAAAGCTGATCGACAAATGGGATGTGAATTACAAAAAGCAGAGTAATTTCCTTTCATTCTTTTATCACGTCCGATTTTTGAAGAAATAGAGTTATCAGTTCTGGAAAAGGCCAAATTATAAAATGCTTTTAGGTAAATTAAATATCTTCCGCAGTTAATCAAACAGGAATGATCGCGAAATTAAATCTATTATAATTTGAATCGACATATAGATAGAATCCAGATCAAATAGGACTTATTACAGTAGCTTTTGAACTAAGCTATCCTTTAAGTTAAAGAAAATGGATGCCTGTATCACAATGAGAAGTATGACGAAATCCAGAGGGTTTTGTGAGCGGAATCTAATAAATAACAACGCCCCAGACTTTTTATATACTTCCTGTTTCTTCCAAGTCAGGAAAAGAAATAAACTTGGGAGAGGATAGAAACAGAATTGACTTTTTCAAAAGATCTGATGTTTATCATAGGTATAAACGAACCCTGAATAACTATCATAGAGCTGAGAGTAATATAAATTTCCTAAATAAAAAATATTCAGTATCAGTTGAAAACTAGTATTTTTAAATTTAATTAAATCCAGAACATCATTAAAATTTTATAGAAATTTCTTGACTTATCACTTTTCAAGTACGATGTAATATTTTTATCTATTTCTATTCATTAGTAGTGCAGTGAAAATCAAAATTCCGGATGAAAGCTCTCATCAGATTTCTACTTTAAGGACACTCGCTTGGAATGCAATGTTATCGATTTCAGAATCTCTTGAAATGTACAAACTCCGTGACATTAGCGGAAACGTATATTACTACTTGTTCCTGTTTGACAAGACAAGGACAACAGGATGTAATTCCATTTTCACGCTAATTGCATTGAAACATAATTGTCATTCCAATCAAACTGACTGTCATGCTGACGCGGTTTACCGAATTTAATTATTTTGTGAAGACAAAGTCTTCTACACAAAATACCTAAAATTTGACAAGCTATTGTAAACTGATTGATTGCATTACGAAATGTCAATAAAAAATTTTCAATACAGATTCCTCTATTCACATATACATATAGAATATATATAGAATATATATAATCTCCAAAAAAATCAGCAGAAAGACCTAAATTACTATATTTTGTTAGTACTAATTTTACAAGAATATCTTTTTTATTAAAGTGAATCCTAACAATTGATTAATATATTGAAGATAAAAATTGCTCGACTTTCACCTTTGACTGGAAAGTGTGAAAAATATTGTAAAATATCCTGATAGGAAAAAGTTGAAAATAAATGGGTCTGTCATCCGTAAGCTGGATAGATTGGACCATTTCGACATTTCGAGAACATTCACAGATTTTCGCCACTTTTCGCAAGGCCATGTGTTCCGGAAATGGTCACGCTTTTATATTCATCAGATGATATCATCCGGAGACTCAAAATTACAATACGAATGTGCATGCCTCACTGAAACTCAGCGTTCGTTCGTTCATCCGTGTAATATATTTCGTCCAAATGTACTGAACTCAAATAATGGGACAGCATTCGGTAAAATTACATTTTGAAGGTTTCCGACCAATAAACACCTGAGCGAAGAAATGGTATTCAGAATAAAATGGAAATTTTAACAAAGAGGTAAACTGATGATAAATTTCGTAAATCACTAAAGTAAATAAGAATTCAACTTCAAGGCAATTCCAATTTAAGTAAATTCTTACAATTTTTTACTTTTGGAAATGCATGAATGACTGTAAACCTCTAAGTAGAGCTAAGAGGATTTGAGCCTTGTTGAGAAATCGCACTGGCGTCACTTAGCTCGATTACCCTGTCATCTCGAGTGGTGTGGGAAAGGCAGAATTATTAATGACGGTAATAATTAGGACGCGATGATCCAGTCGTGGAATTAATAGCGTAATTAGTTTAACATGCAATGAGATCAAGCCAAGATTAGAATCTCAGTATTGAATTCATGTTATACGATCCGCCGTATTTTGGGTAAACAAATTGAATTAATGTAAAAAATATAATTTCTTTATTTGCTGCTAATTTCATTATTTCCACCTCCATAATTCCAAAGTGGAATTTACAATTTTCTTTATTGTCGCATTCAGAAAAGTGGGTTATTCATCGTGACAAGAATGTAAACTATTAATATGACATGAGAATCGACGAATTTCTCTGATAAATTGAATTTACTGATAGATTTAAACTGAACGGCTGAAAGGACAGAAAATATTGAGATATATGTTTCTCGCATCTCGTAACAAACGCCGTTGAACATCCTTAAATCCTTTGAATTATTATTTGCTGATATGGCATAAAGGCATGTATTACACAATATTCTACTCTAAGAAAAGAATAAGCTTACATAAATATTCCTCAAGGGAATAACTCAATTTAATACTACAGGGACTGAACATTTTACCTTTTACAGAATTTTACCATTTGTTTTGAATTCTGTGGAAGTAACTGATTTCAGAGAATATTTGTCGTTTCGTGTATAATATGTCAAAGCGAAAATTTCAACAATGTAGTTTCCTGTAACATGAATCTGCAAATAGACAGAATGCCACACAGGTAAATAATAAAATACAAAAGATGGGGGTATGTTTCATGTCGATACTAAAGCGAGTACCTATTTCCAAATTGAGTAAATAAAGGGAAAACGTTCTCAAAGATAAATTTTATTTAGGATTGTTTACACTTGTTTTATATCAAGAATGTAGGTAAATAAGGAGAGGGAAAAAAATAAAATTTAATTTTCCAGGTCAATTATTATGGATTTAATTTATTATTCTATGCAAGAGACATAGAATTAACTATTTTTCAAGATGATAAGAATAATTAATCGGATTAGAATCGATACTATCGGCTATACCCTGTTTACTTTGGGAATTTGATGGAAAAGGGAAAGCTCAGCCCCATAAAACAGATGACAGTTGCGGAAATAACTCTTCGACCCTTCCTTTTTCGCGCCCACAAGATCCACCCTCAACTATACATCCCTCTTCCTCTCGAACATTCGTTCCAGTTCTGATTTCCGGTTCGTCTTGTCGACCTCGATTCGAGATGAGAAATGAGGTTTTACGAATTCTACGTTCTCATCGTTGTGTGTGCAAACCAATTAATGTAACCGACTGATTCTTACAATGAAGTACGCTATTTCAAAACCCGTACTCAGATATATTAGAGCCAGAGAAATTGTCAGCTATTCAAATTCAGTAGAAGAAAATGAATGACAACTCAAAAAGATTCTTTTATTTCTTGTCCCGTGTCATGCTTTTCTGTCACTGAGGAGACTACAGTGTTAGGAAGAAATTAAAAAGTTTTGATTGAAAGCTATTCGAGGCGTTAAAGTAACTTTTCCAAGCGTCATCGGTAATTCAAAGAAAACTTGAGATCTTTTTAAAAGAAGCTCTGAAGTGTAGATGAGATTATATGAAGAGATGCTCGAACGACAGTTTAGCTTGGCTTTCTTGTGACACTGTTCAATTAATCATTCTGTACAATGAATCTATCGATAAGGCAAATCTTCTTCTTCAACGAGTGCTAAATGAAAAAGAATCGTATATTGTCATCTATCAAAAATTTCACCTATTAAAGATTGTTGTATTAAAGCCCTATAATTATTTTTGGTTCGAAATATTTCGAAGTTACTCTAATTTTTAATTCACTCAAACTTTCCTATATACAGTGCAATATTCATGACGTTCATCTGAAAATTATTGGTAGCATATACTTGAAGTTCAAGTAAAATTCATGTTGCAAACTCTATACGCTAATTACAAAGTCTACCTCAAATATAAACTAGTTCAAAATTATCCGATCAGTTTTCCTATGATAGTGGATAATACGAACTCGATAAAGTTTGGACAACGAATCGATTGACGGACCGAGTTCACTCAGCCATCACTCGTGGTGTTCCAATGACGTTTTTATTCACTCTTTTCTAAGTGGTGCTTGACGATGGACGAATGAAGCTCCGTCTGGGATGCTTGCAGACGTGGTTGAAGAAGATGGGGAAGAAAAAAGAGTTTGAGGAAGGGCTGCTGACTGGTTCAGAAATTAATGGGTCGAGTGTTGAGGTTGAATGCTTAGAAAAGAGATGAGCGAACAGAGAGAGAGTGAAAAGTAGAGAAAGAAGAAAAGAAGAATAAAAGAGATATATACTGAAAAAAAAAAATACTATTCAATCAAAGAAATATCAGGACACATAGTTATCTGTTATTTTCCAAAAACCATATTTCCTAAAATAAACTTCAGAGATCTCAGCAATCATAAGGTTTGAGACAAACTTTGCTACCAAGCTGTTGCTTTGCCAAGTATTTTAGGTACCTTGCATTTTCAGTCTCATCTCTGTTTGCCAAGCTCCTATTTCTCCTTATTTTCCGTGCAAATACTCTCTGGGATTACACAACAGTCCTCGTGTGGACGCGGTGTGCACTGTTATTAAAGTGTAACACGGTGTTAACTGTAATTAATTCACCTTCATGAAAAATTACAGGAGACTAACTTCTTTCACGTGTTGGTCGGGGCTAGATTAATCGCTCGAAAGAAATTTCTTTTTTCCCTTTCGGATACAAGATTACTTGATATAAAATGCAATCACCCTGTGGAAATTCTGTATTACTTTGCTGGGTTCATTTACGTTTGTGGATTTCATTATTTTTATTCAGCGAGTTATGCGTCTGTATTTGGAAGGCTCCCAAGACCAGAAAATGTTATTTGGTAAGATAAAATTAAATAAATTGCATAAGTTTTAATACTTGTTGAGTTAAATAAATTTTGCAGAGATTTATACAGAAATGGTGGTGAGCTTTCAGGGATAAAACGACGATCGATTAGTCTAATGGAAGTGTCTCGTCAAGTATCTGGCAAGAAGACTTCGAAGATCTATGGTTATTTTGAGTTTCTGAGGAAAAAGAGAGGATCTTTGACATGTTCCGTTTCTCAAGTTTAATTGAACTTTTATAAAAAGTTTGATCTGAAGTTGCAGTACTCGATGAAAAATTTGTAAAGGTACGGAAGGATCAATGCTTGATTGAAAGGAAGTGTACTCTGAGTTTGGAAAGTTGGACTCAAGATCATTCTACTGGAAACCTCATTCTTAAATGAGGACTCCTAGAAAAATTCAATCAGAATTCATTGTTTTCCATCAAGGATTTTCCAATATTTCTTTCTTCTGTAATTTAAAAGCTACTAACGCTGAAACTGTTTACTCCATATATTCAAAGTGGAATTTTTACAGTTGAAAGGGCCTCAACGAAAAGTAATCAGGGACTCTAAAGCTAGCTTGCATATTTTTTATGAATTCTATAGATAAATTTTTATGAATAGTTTGCGCACGTAAAATTTTAAGTGTAGAGATGAAGAGAGAGAGCGAAAAAGGCCGATAAATTTTCATCTGATTTACTTATAGTGTGCTGCTGGATAAAAGAAATGCTAGTATGAAAACGACCGATAAGAATATTACCCTCCTTTTACGATTCCACTCGTAAATTTCGAATCTCCTTGAGGTATCAGCGAGATTTTATTACTGATTCAAGAATCGAAGAGGAAAATGAGACTTACGTGGTTGTAACAGAGTTTCGAGTCTAAGGTATTATAATCGCGATTCTGTAATGCATCTGAGATTACTATTCTCAGGATTTCAAAGAGACTTCTTTATAAGAAGGTGCTACCAGATTGCTGGATAATGTTTAAATGTGAATAGGTCACATTTTACTACCTCGGGAATTGATGAGACCATTTGAAACTTTTATGGAGGTTTTAATGTTGAGTAAAAGTCTAAGCAGTTAGAAGAAAAGAAATAAAAAAAATAAAAGAGGTTTAATTATGCATTTCATCTCGAAATATATGCAATCCATCTTAATATAATAATATTCTATTCTGTTTTTGTTCAGTGTGACCATATTATCTAGAAAATCTCTTAATGAGTATGTCATTCACGAAGCAGACCTCAAACTTTCCATTATCTATCATTTTGATAACCACCCCAATCCTACTATTATCGATAATGTAAAATCGAGGAATTCCCGCTTTTGAATATTACTTCAGGAGTTTTTAATATTAAAGTGAAAAAAAGAAGATTGAAAGTAATGTATTTATTTGAGTTCTAAAATGAGAGAATGTTATTTGAAGAAGCTAAAATTTAGAGTGATTGATGGTGTAGAGAGACAGGTATTTGAAACCAAACAGCAGTCTGCTCTTATGGAACGTACTTACTATCAAAGAACGAGCAATAAAAGTGAGATTCTCGACTCTCATATTTGTGAATCCCTTGAGCAGCGTGAATAAAATGTTGAATAGGAAGTCGTGCTCTCAGTAAGATTACCCTAAATCAACTTTAACCTTTCTCCATTAGTCTCGTGTCCTTTTTTCAAAATTTGAATCTTTTGAAAAAAAGGGGAACATATGAAAAGCCTCTAAAGAATGTGTAATGTGTATGAAGAAATAAAGCTTCATCATCCAGTCGATTTCCTATTAGTTCAGTACATTCGATAAAATAATAGTATAACTTGTGCAATAAATGTAATCGCATATCTCTTTACTGCGTGTGATCATTGTGCGTTAAAGCGAAAATATAGTTTCCTATCCAGTTCATCGACCAATCGTGACCGAACAATCGGTTTAATGGTTTTTTGTTGTTAAAATTCAAATTCCAATACCATTAAATAACAATTTATTCAGAGGTTTAATATTTGATAACAAAAAAGTGAACAATGATCGGATATTTATTGTCAATTTTGTCACCAGACTTGTTCCTGGCATATTAAAGATAAAAAAACCAATTTATTTTACTTTTCAAAGCTATAGGGGACTGAATAAAGTGCTTTCGATCCTAAAGGGACGACATTTGGATTTGAAGATTTTATATAAGAATATATTACATTATTCTGCAAGAATTTATACCCTTACTATAAAATAACTCGTAGCGATCAGAAAATCTTTGGTGAATTTTTTAAATTATTGTAAATGAATGAAATTCAGTGACACATTTTTGCACTTTACAGATGATGTGCCTAGACATACATTTTGCGATTGTTATTGCCCAAAGTTATAAAAAATGCATCGTGCTGAGATTTCGTGCTTAGTGTCTTGCAGAAGTTGGTATCAGAAAGGTTACTGTGGCTCAGGGAGTATGAAAAAGTCGACCTCTCATCCCCTGGGAAGTCTACAGTTATGTGTATAGCGATCGTGTTCGCAGCTAAGGGATTCGGATAAGGAAAAGACATTCTTTCGTGTTAAAAAAGCAGAGGAAACATTTCCCTTGCAAGGATATAGTCATGGTACTTCGCGAATGGCACTGTGCCAAATCTTCTAGATGCTGAAAGATAATCGAGGTTTCTGCGCGAAACTAACGATTCTTTATCGATCATTCCAACAAATTTTCTGAATTCGAATTTTAGACTTACTTTCGAAAAGCTTTATTCCATATCAGTTGCCTTAAAGTTTTATCAGTTCTTTTTCCGCCACCTCTGTCTGCTACGTTTTATTTCTTTTTACGTTTCCTAATATATAACTGTTATATTAATTAGTAAGACTCTTTTCTTTTTATTTTCTTTGTACAAAGCTTTCCAAGAAGTCTTTGAAGATTAATGGAGGTCTTTAGATTCTTTCAATCTTACTTATCCTTTCTACCAGAGATTTTCAGTTCGGATTTTCAGTAGAAAATACGAAGAGATTAGGAAGAAATACTTTCACTCTTAGAGCCATCGCTTAGAGTAGAGTTTTCGGGCAAAAGTCATTTTACTTGGAGAAATTAAGCCTATTCGTATAATCCTAAATTGCTGGTTATTTCGTTTAATACTTTTCCCCCTCGACAGATAGTAGAGTGAGTGGCATGAGAGGTCATTGGACGAATCATGGGGCAGAAGCTGAAAGAACCCCTGATGTTTACGCAGAAAGGAAAATAAATTATATTTCTACGGTAGAATAGGTCCGATCGTGATAGTAACCATTTCTGATGAAAGAATGATCGGATGAAGAAATAAGGAAATGAAACGAAATTTCAAATATCATTCAAAATACAATTTTTCCTTCCTGTATAAATAAACCGAGCCTTTTCAATTTAGTTTCCTTCAATAAAAAATGTGTAAATAAATAAGCTTATTATAAGCACTTACGTTCGTAACTTTTTTTGACAGAAGAACTTGCGTCTGATACTTACCTGAAACAAAGAATTTTAAGATTATTAAATCTGAAATTTAAATATTTATGTAACAATTCTTATGGTAGAGAAAAGGGATTAAAAAACTTTTGATTAATCACTGAATATGTAACATATGTAAAATTTTCTAACCGGTGTAGAAATATTTTCCTTTCATTCATGCACATACATTCATTCCGTGTGTTTCTTTGTGAAAATTATACCACTTTCTTTCTTCTTCAATTCTGACTAGTTTCCACTATTTCAAATTTTATCAAATGAGTTTTCTTTCATGTTTTTCGAAATTAAAGTAGAACTTGAAGTTATCTAATGTTGCGAAAAAGTTGCTATAATAGGGATGTAGTTGGAGAGCATTTTGTAATTATTGTTCTCAAAAGACTGGGAAACTAGGGAGTCGACACGGAAGTTAACCCTTACGGCTAACAATGGGCATTAAAAGAGCATGAAGTTGTGTTCACAATTACACTTCTCCCCTTGTTTTTTCACGAATCCTACACGACATTAAATTCTCCAGTACAACGTGTTTATAGTAATATGGTTTGCGTTACAAATTAATTTCCCACGTTCGTAGTGAGACGAATCAGAAAACAGTCAATAGATTTGTTCAAACAAATCTGTTGACTACAAATATATTATAAGTATTCTATAAAATTAAACCTATTCTCTCAAATTAATCACAAACTAAAAGCTCAAGCTTTCTGAAAGTCAATCTTCTATAGTGTTTAAGCTCCTTAGGAGTAATCGGAAAGAAATGAAACTGAAGTGTTTTTTAAACTTCCAATCGTGTACCTAAGGAAACTCGGTCATTTCGCAGTGTACACTGTACAGCTTTTCTTGTTCTTTCCCATTTTCCACGTCAATGGATTGCACAAGGCTGGTAATAAGTCTCACGTAGACGTACCTAAGGACGTAAATACTCTGCGTCGCAACTTTCTTATATTAAAATCTTTTCCTGTCTATTTTTCTTTCGCACTTAAAGCTGATCAATCCGATAAACATGGCGTTGAATAAAATGGATGGAAAAGCTCTCTTGTTCTCTTTTCTTCGATTATTTCGACAAGTCAAGATTGAGAATTAAGTTGGAAAAAAATTGAAGCCAATATTGCAGACTTACCATGGCTTATACAAGGGTTCGAGAAAAATGGCACATTATTACATATTTCAATTCCGTCCACTGAATGTACGTTTCAGATTTTCAATTTCAACTGTCTGGCTAAGTCATGTCTGATTCTGAGAGGATTCAGATATTGACTTGTATATAACCTGAGAGGTAGGTCAACTTGAAGGTAAATGGTCAGCGGTTTCTCTGAGCTGTTTCGGTATACAACTCTGTTGTTGCTCTATATAGGATAAGCTATATCACTTTACTCCCTGCTGCTACGTGTATCCCCATAACATTTTCGCCCACATCTCCCTATATTATCCTGCCAGTGTCAATAATCAAATTCGCACCGAAAAACTGTGGGGGTCTTTTTTCAGTAGCTGCTAAAATCCTGGTTTTATTTTTATGATACTAAATTCGTAATGTATTAAGAAATAATATCAAGAAATTCACTAAAGATTCTCAGTGCTGATTATTATGATATAAAATATGATTAGATAGTAGAATATAGAATATATTAGAATAGAGTACTACTAGTCAGTATAAAAGCAATTAAACTATAGGGATTCATTATAACATAACCATTCTGATAACCGCAACAATAATTCTACCATTAAATTCGAATTACCTATTTGCCTTTTGTTCGAAAATTGAATTGATGTGAATATATATAGGCGAGGGTTTAGAAATCTGGGGAAATAGGGCCTGAGACTACGAAAACTGGCTTCCTCAGGTTTATGTATTCCAGATATCTTTACGACTGTCGGTTATAACAATCGGGAATTGATACAATTTTACGATTACATATAGTAATACGAAGCTATAAGATACCTTGAGAATCGAATTTCATATTCAGCACGTTCACATCTATACCTAATAAATAAGGAATATAAGGATAATAAATGGGAAATGAAAGAATGAACTTTTGTTTTATTCATTATTAGGGAAATATCGATAGTTATGTTCTTCTACCTAAATTTCTCTATTTTTCATTGGATTCTTTAAAGTTGAAGCTCTCTTGTTATTCAAGTCACAGAATTCGGGGAAGTACACACAACCATGATTTTTAACTCAATCTTGTGAATTAAAGAAAATGTTGACTACAAATTTTCCAGAAAACAAACACGAAGTAAGAGAATATTTGCTATGGGAATTACAATCAGCGTGACGTTTTTCAGAAATCAATAATGTATAAAATCTTGGAAAATTTCTGGTTTTATCGAAGCAGAATAATGATAGAACGGATAATTTAAAAATTCGTTTGCTTTAAGTATAACTAATACACAGTAATCTAGTTTGGTGGTATTTTTCTTTTGGCTTTTAATTAGCTTGGAGAGAGAACGGAGAGGTAAAAGTGCGGGTCATGAAAATGAAATCGTGAACAATTGTATGCACGAGGACACCAAAACCGGATAAAGGAGCGTCGTTACTCCTTTCAGTTGTTTTTTCCGGACATTTTATTTCGCCACCCTCTGTCAGGCAAAACGAGATCTGGCTCTTTGGAAAAGAGGATGGGCATGGACCATTCAATCAACACGCAGTTTGTTCTGTGTGTTCGTCTATTTTTTGTTTTGTCTACTCTACTACCCTTCACTCGACCATCTCTTAATGTCCGAGGACATATTATACGCATATTTCATGTACAAAAAGTCTCGTTTATAGAGGATACTATATAGACAAGTGTTTTCGGGGAAAGACTCAAATGCACGAGACGCAGAGAGGACATGAACATAAAATAGAAAGACTCAAATGGAGACAGGAGAAATTGTAAAAAATATTCTAAAAAGAGATATGAGAAATCAAATGCTGATTCGATTTTCTTATAGTGAACTTGATTCGAAGAATCTGGCTATGGTATCAGCGAGAGGACGTGAACAAATCAGGGTCAAGACGATCAATTTCAGAATATTCTGTTACGGCAGTGGATTCTGAAGATGATTGTTTTCTGACCCGTATATTTTGAACTAAATTAGATTCTTCCGAATTAAATTGGCGTTCCAGATTCTTTTATGTAGTGACATAACTTGGGGAAATTTCAATAAATTCTCTAAAAATTCTAAAGAATCTATACAAATTGGAAATATTGCAGGGTTTTTACAAATTCCTGTTTTCCGGATAGGAAAAACAACAGTTTCATCTAGCAACGTTCGGTTCCTTATCTTCCGGAGGAAAGACAAAAAATGCAGACGGAAGTTGGCAGTTAAACAAGTAAAGTCTGCAATAAATGTAAAATGTGACATATTATTTTACTTCTAAAACCATTAATTATTAAGCTTTTAATTATTAAAAGGAAATATTTTAGTAGAAGATGATGTCAATTACATCTATAATTAATAAAAGGCGAAACTCATCAGATGTGTTATAATAAATGAGATCCAGCTGCTGATTTATATTATTTACTTTATTGTATTTTGGATTTCAAAGATAGTCCATTTTTTCCTCTCACTTTGAAAAATTACTCTCATCTGACATGATATCAGTTCAGGAAATTGTGACAGGGGCAAAGAGACCAGAACCTCTTCCGAAATTGCTAACGTTCTAAATTAATATCTAAAAGTATAGCAGTAATAAAATGGATATATAAATCACGAATAAAGTTTATAGCTTGAAATCTGACAAAGCTAAAATATGACACAGCAAGAAAATTTCGCTGGGAGATATACAAATAATAAAATTTAATAACGCAGAACGAGTTTATGCAAAATATTATAATTAAAAGTTCATAAATTTTCAAAGCCATCGATATAGTTTGTTGTATCCTTTTAAATGAAAGAATAAGATGGAGAAGATATTTTTTGTCATGCATAGGAATTGTAATAGAAGCAAGGTCGTTGAATTATTAAATTGCTAATTAAGGATCCAATTTGAGCACCTAGAATATTGTGAACATACTCCGACTCTCAGGAGAGTTTGTCTAATAGTAGTCTAGTAACTAGATATTTCAAACTATCAAACTCTATGTGAAGTAGGTCATTCACTCGAGATTTAGAATTATTCAAATTCCACACATTTTTTCACATTCTTTCAGTTCGAATTAAACGATATTGATAAATATTCTGAAATAAACGCTTACGACTAAATTATCTGGAAATCATTCGTGAACGAGTAAACTCTGTACGTACACGTTTTTTTCATTGAATAGAACATGGCTGCTGAATGTCAAATCGCACGTATTTTATATCATCCAGGCTACCTCCCCTTTTAGTACTCCACATTCAATTGTCAGTAAAGCAATTAACTCTGTCAAACGAATCTGTTTCAAGCCGGTCACATGGCAGTTTGCCAGAAAATTCTTCATTAAAATTCATCGAGTCAGAGAAACATTGTAAAACGTAAAATTTGGATGATTTCGCTCATGTTTTTGTAACATTATTATCGTTAATTTGCAGTAAAAATGAAATTTATTCTCCACAAATATCAAATAAATAATTAATTACACAATTAATTTTCCAAGATCTTAAGAGCAATTTCTCTACTTTATTTCTCATTGCGATTCTCAAAGCTCTGAAATTGTGGTATACGTCAAGAACTGTGCAATGGATAAAATAAAGTACAAAGTTAGTGAAATATTAAACGCACAGCTACAAAGTGCCACAGATGTGTACATTTCCTGAATGTTATACAAATTTAAATATGCATGATGCTTTTAGCTTCTTTTTTTCAACGACAATTGTATTAGAAAGTTGGAAAACAGCTTCTTTTCAGAGCCACCCTTGACGTTTTTACATATGTAGAAAAATATATCTTCGGATAAACTTTTACAGTAGGCATTATAAAGTTGAAGCTTTCCAGCTCATAGTTTTTGAATTTATGTTGAAATAAGTAAAATACCAGAAAAGCAGCAAATGCCTAGCCCTATAGTTTCACAAGTGCTGAACATTCCAAATTCGATCCTTTAAGCACTTCTCGAGTTTATGAAAAGTTTTCCCCTTGCATATTTCTTCTATCGCGCTTTTATTCTTCCAGTAACTCAGTCGCACGCTTAGGATTCTTTATCCAAGTAATATTCGCCCGAAAAGCTCAACCGGAAACTCGCAACGCTTCCTCTGTTTACTGTGTTTCAACTTATTGCAACAAGGAAGCATCTCGTGCTTTCCTCAGGGAAGAATTTAAGGGTAAAGTAAATTCACTTGCTATTTTTCTTTCGTGAAAAGTAATATCAGCTAAAAAAATAAAAGAAAGAGTCACTGTAAAGCTTAATATCGAAAAAAAGAATTATTACAAAAGTAAAAGGTATAAAAGGAGGTACAAGATGTGTAATACTGGTTTTATGCATATCAAGCCAGGACAACTACGCTTGCTTGCGTGGATAAATGCATAAGGGGTATCATATGGCGCGACATTATTCACTCGAGTGGACATATTTTTCCCTCAGTTGGAGATGAGAAAGAGAAAAATTCGATGTAAAATGGAAGAAATAAAAATTCGACATGTCGGTGTAGCTAAAAATTACCCAAATAATATTCTTGAATCAGTTTCGAAGCTGATATTTCAATAATATCTTTCACAGACTACGGAGTAACATTAATGAAAAATTTAAATATTTCTATCTTCAGCACTTCATTCACTCATTAAGATAATGAGAAATCCCTAATTAGAAATTTCCATATTTTAATTCTTGTCTTTTTAAAAGCATCAATTAACGCGAAATGAGCGTTAAGTCTGAGAGACAAAAAATTAAAGAGAAGAAGAACTGAGACATCGATTGAGCAAAGACTCGGTAAGAGGCGGGTAAAGATATCATCTCCTGAATATTCTATCGCTATAAGTGACCGGGTCTTAAGACGATGCATAATGCATGAAAGCCTTCGTCATTCTTCTTGATGCTTACTTTTATTTCAATTAATACTGCATTCGGTTAGGTGAAATTTTGCATGAGGCGTGATCATCGACAACCAGCTTTGTGTGCTATCAAAATTTCGATTGGTAAATTGATTCATTCTCATGGCAAAACATTTCGGATCATCTGCTTGAATTTTTACTGCATTTCGTTTTATTTTCTGTTTCGATGCAAGTTTGAATAGTAAATCTTGTTATGAGGAAGTCGAACCGTTAATAAAATACTAGACGTTCGTTATTATCAAGAAAGAGCTTTTGCTTGTTAATATTCCATCCATTTTAATAATTCCCCAACAGACTTGAAGAATTAAAGCCCGGTTTTTTTATAAGGTAGCATATTGGTCGAGATTTATCCGCCTTGAGGATTTTAATAGTATAGACGGGATGAAAATAGAAAATCTTGTCAGGTCTAAATAAAATCCCGATATATTATATTATTTATATACAATGGCCAAAAAGTGAAAAAAGAGGTATTTAACGGTTTTCATATTACAATAAATTGTCATAGAAAATTTACTCATGCGCTAATAATATTTACGATCAGAAAAGCTCGTAAAGTCGAAAGTCCATATATATTATTTGATTCCAGATATGTATTTATAGTTCAGCAATAAAGTTTTATTTAGAATGTACTTCTAAAACTCCATTTAGATGTGAAGAAGCTTAAAAGTCATTTAACTTGGACTATCCGCAATTCGTAAACCGTAAAAAGTTAAATGCAAACGCACTGAATTTAAATGTAAGAGAAACATATTTGAAAATTAGAGAATGTCGTTAGAAAGTTTCCGAGTCGCTTTTTAGTGTCCCAGGTGCTAAAAAACAAGTTTAAAACTTTTTTGTTAGTTTTCAGACCATTTAAAAGAACCAATTAGAACCAATTTCACTGATTTAACTCGATTATAATAATCTTTACTTATTTATAATTTCTTCCATTAATATTCATGTTTTAAAAATGGATTATAGAAATAATTTTATTCAAAGTTTTCCTGGATTCCAAGAATAGACCTGCGGTTTATTTTTCTTTTATTTATATTTACTGAACGTAGAGAGCGCAGAAAAGAGATGGTGCCAAAGAAGAACGCTGCAAGATACATCTTAATGGTTATGAACTTCCGGAAATTTTTAATTCAAATTCTTTTGTGACATTCTGATTACTCCTCTGCTTTCTTTCTTTTCAAGAATACATTAAAAACTCTTACTACTTTCGTTTGAAGATACTTTTGCGATGGGATGTGGTGCATTAAAACGTGAAAGAAAACGGAGCCTCATTTACCGCATTGGTAAAACGTGACGCGTAAACGCTCCCATCATTTCCAACTGTTTTTCTGTGAAACGAGAATTGGAAAAGGGCAAAATGGAAAAGTGAAAGGGAGAGAATACGTGCAAAGCATCATAAAGTATCAAATCATTTTTTACATATGATCCGAATTTTATGCCTCCTTGACTCTTTTTCTGAACAAGCGATCTCGCATCTTCAAAGAGCTCTCCATTTTTTGCAAATGCAGATAATTTCTAAGGGCTGGGTTTATCAGAGCAGACGAAGCTTTAATCGATCTATGTCAATTAGATGGATCTCAGTAAAATGAAGTTAAGTAGACGAGTTTCTGTCAGCGCGATAAAGTCGATGCACTTATAATCTTTTTTACTTTCAGAGGACACTCTACCGTTTTTCATTAAATATTTTATGATCATTGCTGACACATAAAAAGCTTTATAACATATTTGTTTCCTCAGTCTTGCAGTGAAAAGCTTTTCTCGAAGCTTTAACGACTAGCTATAAATTAAATTTTTATCTCGTTTCGATACACCATGCATAAAGTTGGCACAACTTTTTTCATGGTGCATGGAAGCATATGTATCTTTTATGTTTCGAAAGCAAAATGATGTCAAGAGGAGAATCACCTGTTTTATACTTTGTCCCTAAAACTTCCCAGCCGAGCTTCAAGTTTTATGGTTTAAATTGAATTTTTCTCATACCATAATTAATTGCACGCTGGATAAAAAGTGCTTAGATTGAGATAATGGTAAACAGTATAGTGCGAAAGCAGAAATTGTGCGAATGCTTTGACGATAGTGGAATCAGGATTGGTTGGGAATTGCTATAGAGATTTAGTAACTACTCGTGGACCGGTGGTGAATAGTTCCACTCTGTGAGGATTAAATCGTCTCTGAACTGTGTGATACCTTCATGGACTCGTGAGTCCAATAACAATAGTTACGTGTTACGTCTTTATCGGCCAGCTCAGTTTCTCGATTACCATATGCTTATATATAATCCGTATCATCCACGATATCTACATTCTGACCTAAAATAATAATAATAATAATAATAATAATAATAATACTAAGATATAATAAAAAAAGCGATAGAAGAACTATTTTTAGCAATATTCCGTTCAATATTGTTTTCCATCATTTTATTTTTTCCTTTCCACTTCCTCTCGAGCTTTATTCCTTCTGCGCGGATGCCTCTCTTTTAAGATTTGCATAATAAAACGATATCTTCCTCTCGCTTTCTACCTTTTTCGTTATTTCATACCCTCAATCTGCAGTAAATCGGTGACGAGGATGTGCGAATTCGCCGCAGTAATTCGCTTAATGGCGTTTCGCCGTTCGCGGAAACAGGACTATAAACGCGTTTCCGCACTGTCATGGTGAAATTGTTCGACTAGCGGAATTTCAAGGAAAGAAGAATGAGAGTCGATTTTGATAGAGAATGTCTAGGCATGGAATCTTCAGCCATTGTTTCTGCTGGACTGGTGATAAATCTTGGGATATGTGGTCACGTCATCATTGTACAGAGACGACGATCAGAACTACCGCCAGTAACATCGATTTTGATTTATGGCACTACCGGACGATTTGTAAAAGAAAATGTCCACGTTTTATTTTATTCTAGACATTTTATAGCATTAATGTCACGAGTGAGTTATTTTTAAATGAGACTAGAACTTCCAATTCCTATAGAATTAAGAAATCACCACTTTCATTAAATTCTTGGAAGAATGTAACATGTAAGGTGGGTTGTAAAACTGAACTTTGCTTTCCAAGTTAAGGAGAGACCAAAACTTTAACTAGAAGTCTCCTGAGAAACGGAGCAAATGTCGACGTTTCAGATGAATGATGTAGGATTTAAAGAACATTTAATTCAAGTAGAACTTACGTAATAAATGATGGAGTTAGAAAAAGAAGTGGTTATTTTAATTGGATAAATTGAGATATAGGGAAAAGCAATGAGTAGAAAATGTAAACAACTCGAATAAGGAAGTGAAAGGAATAAGCTTAAGTTCCACAGACAGCTGTCGGAAGCTGAAGAAGAAACTTAATTAGAGGAAGGATACGATATTGTTAAAGTAGAAATATTTCCCAAGTTGGGTTTTAAAAAGTATAGATAAATTATTTCTCGAAGTCTCGATTTCCTCATGGACTGAATTCAATGGAATTTAATTACTTCAATCTTTACTAGAACAAATATCGATGAGAAAAGCGTCGATGAATGAACGATGTGCCTATATCTTACGGAAAACTCATCAAAATTTTTCCCCATTAGCTGCAATCTTACGTAATAATTCCTTGATTACTTGAAGCTTAGTTTTCAAAAATGTATTCTTTATCTTCTTGAGATATTGGCAATATTTTCTCCACGTATTTCTTTTCGATTTCCATAAACTTTCGATCAATTCTCATAAATCTTGAAGAGGCAGCAGTGCATGCTAATCAATATTCCACAATCTCGAGAAAACTACAACTTATCTAATAGTTCCTACATCGTTTCAAAAAGCGTTTCTTTTCAAAGTAAACGAAAGCCAGGTTTAAAGCTTTATTAAAAAGGATGTTTTGATATTTTTCCAGCGAATCGGGGGATCAAAGTTCAGAAGAAAGAAAAGGTGACTATATAATGGAAATGTATTGTCATTACTTTGGGAAGCAGTGTCTTTGCCAAACTATGAAGCTCATCTGTGATTTTTATTTTCTAGACGAGGTTCACTGAACGAGTTATAGCAGCGAAACTAAAGTTATAACGTTTCGAAGAGCCGGTAAGAGAAGCTCTTATACCAATATCCTGGATATTATCCTGCCATCAGATTGAATTTACGACGAAACTTTGGCATCATAGTTCGCCCACGGAAATTTTAAGGCCTGGTTTAACAAGCCTCAACAGAAGTTTATTACTTGCCAATATAGACGTTAGTAATTCCAAAAATCATTCAGAATTATTAAAAAAAATGTCCTAAGTTCCAAAAAGCGGATAAATTCAAGTCTCTTGTCCAAATTATACCAAATTCATAATTAGCCAGTCACAATGCATAGATGTAGGAAGTTGTCAAAGTTACAGGAAAATTTGAACTATGCTATAGTAGCAAAGTTCTAATTTTAATAAAGTTAACACTAGAGTTACTTCAGTCACAACTTGTTGAACAACTTCATTAAATTCAACACTGTTGTTAGTTATTGATTTCCAATGAAATTTCACTAGGTTCGCATTTAGAGCGTGCACGTGAAATAATGAAAATGCAAGGAAAAACAGTCCGAGTTTTGAAAATGAAAACACTGCATCAGAAGAGTCGAAAATGTTATAAAATTCGTAGAAAAGTCAGTAATAAAAACACAAAATCGAATCGGTGTGTATGCAGTATGTCGTTAACCGTATTTTATTTTCTATTTTGCATGGATACTCCATATGCACCGTAAAAGCATCTTTTTCAACCTCCATATTATATTACACGAATTTTGATCCTATATTTGTCAAAGCCGAAAAATTAAACTTCAGAAGGGATTTATTTTGTCTGAAGTAGTCTTGTCGACAATTTTCAAGCGTAAGAAAAAGGTGAACTCATTCGTGAATTACCTACTTATAATTAAACAGGAAATTAAGTTGAAATCCATTTTGAGACTTTCATACCATGTTACTGCACTTAAGCACTTCATTAAAATGGATAGAGGCTCCTGAATTAAAAGCTTGAGGTCAAAGGCGAACTCATAGATCACAGAACGTATATTAGTAGTTGAGTTTGCGGCTCCGGAAACGATTAAACTTTCTCCAAGAATAGTTTGTACGTAGCGCTATTTTCATAAATTTCTTTCAATAACATAAAAACTATAATATTAAATATCCTTGCAATGATAAACAAAAATATTTATCCTCTCGAGATGGAGGTTTAATCGCTTTTTACCAAAATGTCTTAATTCGTTTCGGTCCTTTCAAGAGATTCTTTTTTACAAAGAGGTCGCACGTTCTTCATACGATGTTCTTTTGATAAAAAAGGGATAAGACGAATTCGAAGTCCGAGATGGCGATTCTTGATTAGGGCGTTGAAATAAATTGCCGAATTGCTCTCGATTATCGACCCTTTCATCGCTACCAAAACTTTGAGTTTTATTTTTTCATTTCAAACTGCTGATTTCTGGCAGGACTAAAGTTAGATGGATGGAGTTTGATAGTGGATTGAGGAGCTTATGGTTTGGCGGGGAAAAACAGTTTCATCAAAGTTTTCGATTAACTTGCGGCTGCAAGTATTACTAGGCCAAAATGTAACTTCGATTATTGAAAATGGAAAGAAATCTTAAATTGGATGTCAAGATTTAATATTACTTTGATAGAAAGTAAGACAGTCATATAATCTACTTTTATAATTCTCCTAATTTAAGTCCAGTTTGTCACAGATAACTTGGAATTTTGATTCTTTAAGTAGAACGAATATTTTATAGTCAGACGGGTGAACTTATTTATTATTTGATGTTATTGCTGTTTTTAAGAATGGTGAGAGGCTAAAATACTGAATTCTAACGGAGCACTATAGCCTATTTTGAAAATGCCTACAGGAAGTGGAATCTCCAATTAGTAAATGGATTTTCCGCTAGCAAATGGATTCGTAGGTACCCACAAAAGCGACGATCCTTCGACTAATGGAAATCCGCTCGCCAACTCGTCGTCTGCTTGCATTGCACAATATAAATGTATTTTGAAGAGAGCAGAATGTTGAATTTTAAAATTTTCTGAGGTGGAAAGAAAGAATGTCACATCAAAGGATAGTATTCATACAAGGAAGTATCAAATATACTACAGACCTTCAATTCACAAATCCTGAAACCATAAAAGCATATCGCGGAAAGAATGATATATTAGAGAGTTATATCGCATTTATAGAAAGCACGATTTATACGATGCAATGCATAGGAAGAGAATTTTCAGTCTCAAAACCACACTTCCGAGAATGAAGTTAGATTTTAAAGCTAGATTTTTTTGGGAAAAAATGAAAAGTAATGATTATAATGCAGAAAATTTTTTAAAAAGAGAGTGACATATATTTTCATAAGGAATATGTCAGATTATATAATTCTTGGTCTTAAAAGCTTTCTAGCTGCCACCGTTTCCATTAAGCTCCCCTAGCAACATTGCAAAGAATTGAATTATGTCAGGTGTACCATGCTAGAGCGATAGATAATGTCCTTACTGTCACCGAGATTTTAGCATATAACACATTATAGTTCTACACTACATTTTGTATTTGGAAGCAGAGGTAAACAACGATGTGGATTTTTTACAAAATAATTTTCTATGAATTTTAACGATACTATCTCGCGTCAACAATTCAAAGTTACAAACATTCCAAAAACGATTATGGAGATGAAGTTTTTAGTCAAGTGTGTACTGATAAAATGATTTTAAAAAATGTAAGGTTTAGAGTCGAGGTAAAATCGAGTTAGACTTATTATCTGTTCCACATTTTTGAAGAGTTACCAAAGATGTAAATTTATTCTTTGAATAGTAGTAGATGCTCTTGTTCTTCTCTTGTATCGTGACTTCAAATTGCAACGTTATATATGAAGTCATGGCTTGATTGCCTTGATTTGAATATACAAGGGTAGAAAAGCATTATTAACCAAGAGGTGAAGGAGGGGCTTGAGAAAGCACCAAGTGTCTCGAATAATTAACAATGGGAATCGGTTGTCCCTGAAGTAAGTGCCCTATGGAGAATTATGTTCAAATGTAAACTACTGAACAGTTGAAAAGCAGAAATATACATATTCGTTCGTGCGGAGGGAACATTAAGTTAAAGGCTTTGAGGACAACAGTAAGAACAGTACGTGTGCAAAGGACAGTTGGTTAATTCTTTAGAGCCTGTGGGATTTCATACTTCCTTTACTGGTGCTATGCATTATTTATGCTGAAAATCCTGCATCACAATGGTAAAAGAAATGTTACCTTCTTTAGAATAATAATGTTAATACTGTTACAATATTGTCAGTTCTTCAGTATACGTTAGACAGTTGAATGATTCACTATTCCCAATAGATCGATGTAATTAATATGTCTTGAATCCTGCCAAAGGGGAGCTTTCAAGACGTGGGTAAACTTGGTTGGGCATAAATTCTGGTTTCCTGCATGATATGCACACAATCTGTATGCAAAGCTTCTTCAAATCACGCTTTCGTAGTCCAATTAAAATGTTATTTGACAAATCCTCTAGTTTTATCATTTTTATCCATTTTTAATATTTGTTCTTTTAAAGCTTTTTTACCCTCTTGAAAATCTGGTTTTAGGGCTTCTGGTCTTTATTCATTCTACCCTTCATTTGATTAAACTTCTTGATTCTGTCTCTAAATTATCTTTCATATGGTTTATGAAGGTTAGTAAATTATGAGGTAAATTATGAATATGAAAAACTTCCAAAGCGGGCTATTACCCAGAATAAATTTAAGAAGGGAACCCAGAAAATTGAGCACCACTAAGATTACCAACATCCGTTTTTTTCTCTCTGTTGTCAGTCTCTGTAGGAAAGCTGGAAAAAGTTATGGAGAGTCACGTACGAAGGGTTTTGATTCCTTTTTCATTATTTTCTCATTTTCGTCATTTTATCTGGAACTTCGTCCACTCTTAGACGCAGAAAAGTGTGACCAGACAATTTTTCATGTGTCTTCCAAACTGTTCAACGATCAACGATTTGTCTTCGATTGCAGACAAATTGGTTTTGCTCCGTAAGCGAAATTGAACATGGTGACTAGACCGAAGTAAAGTGATGACAAAAATCGATATCTGGGGAGCTCAGTTTTTAAAATTTATCTAGTTTATATATTTTTCTATATGGATTCGATTACTTAAATAAAATTTAATAATAGAAACAGTATAGACTGATCCAATTAATGCTCTCCTTGATTGGATTATTTCAGTATGTACCAGAAATTACTTTTTCCCATTTCAGTTTATTACCCAAATCAAGTCTTAAAAGCATAATTTAGTTAGAGTGCTACGAAAAAAAACAACATATTCTCGTTTTATAGAACCGCTGTACTAAAGCTAATAAAATAGATATTTTTATTACGCTTTCATGAAACCAAAATATGCCTTTTATTTCCACTGAAAAAACATAAAATTTTTAATGACAAACACCTATCCATTTTTTAACGCTTGTAATTTTCTTTTATGTCGTCGTCAAATTACAAGTTATAATTTTTCAAAACTAAACGCTATAAAAACATCAAATATATTTGAAAAATGCGGGTACATTTCCTCGTATCAAAAGATAAACCATAATTATCTTTCGCGCCGGAGGAAGACATCAAATTTACTTAAAAACTTTCCTCGCAGTTATATTGCGAACTTATTCGCGCATATGTGAGAAAAAACTTCCCATAATTCTTGTCTGAAACTACAATTGTTCTTTCCGGCATGGTAGATAATATCAGTTCTTGATTTGTTTTTTCAACTTGAAAGAAACGAAAAAATTTTAAGAAGCTCAGATTTGAAGCATATAAAAATACACGGAAAAACATCGAAATGAGTTTACTCACAAATTGATTATGAAGTTCCGCGACTTTAAGATGTAAAAGGGTCGGCGGAGGACCTCAGCTTCAATTCACTTCCCGTGGGTCCAAAATAAAGGAACTGTGTGACGACCGGAAGCGAAACTTTCTTTTCGTTTCTTTAATTAGTCATAGAGCGAAGGGGGTGCGCAAGAATGCATGCAATTGCGTGTCGGGGAGCGGACTGAGTGACTGGGAGATACGCTCGTCTCCGGTTTTGCCCACCCTAGGATTTTCCACACCACCCCCACTCTTGATATCAACCCCCCCTCCCTACTATTATCTCTCTCTCTTTCTCTTCTTCAGTATGGTCCGTCGTCAGCGCCAACGCCCTTGCGCACTAAGTACATCCCGTTGTATACATAGGTATTCCTGCGTCCTTCACAAACCTGACACCAAATTCCATTTCCAGCTTCCTATTTTAATTCCTTCTCTTCCAGTTCCTCTTCTTCGTCGTCCTTGCTATCCTTTATATTCAGAAGTCTAGCCTCCAACTTTCGCACAACTCTTCGAGATCAACGTGTTTTGATTGCATGTTGTTCGTACATTACGCGTAATTTGAATAATCAAGAGGCTTATGGAAGATTGAAATAATTCCATATATTAATTCTAGAGTGGTTGCTGGAAGAATTCAGGGATTAACCGATTTGCATATGTTTAAACAAAAATCTTCGTAGATTTAGAACTTCTTCTTTCTCATACTGCGTCAAACATCTTTAGCAAGTTTGCCTCCAGTTGCTCGTACCAAATCATTTTTTTGTCCGAGTTTCCCACCCCCTATTTCATCTTTCTCTACCAATTATTTCACGGTCAAGGGAATTGTAAACACAATCAAAACTGAAAGTCATGCAAAAGCAAGTCATCACGCTCGACACTCACTCACCTCCCAACACACATCAAAAGAGTTTGATGATGACCCGAGAAAAGGTCTCAACAACAGACCAGATGTGCTTTATTATTATTTTATACATTTTATTAGTTTGTTTTTGGAATTCGGAATTTTTTATATCTTATCTTCACAACTGCCTGAGTACTTGTGATGACACATCTGGAAGAGTTCTTTAGTACGTCGTGTTTGCTGTAAAAGGTGTTCTTTGTCGAAAATCAGAACAGAAAACGAAAGATCGGGAGATGTGGTTCAAAGCAAGTGGAGAAGCTGTCTCGTCCAGATATTTTTCTCCTCTTCCTCATACCCTTCATCCTGTACACGAAGTACAATCTTCAGTGCTGTACAAACCTTTCCGCAAAACTCTCTTCGATTCCTCTATATTACTTTCGATGGTACCGAGAGAGGATAGAAGATGAAACGCGAAGAGTAAACGAGAAGGCGGACAGAAACGATGTCCGCACACTCACGAAAAAGTTTCATACCACCGCTGGCTCTTCGTTTGAGCTTCTGCGATCTACAGCGAAACCGGGATAAATTTTCACAAATACCTGAAGATGAATTGCTCTCATGTTCGATTTCACGTGTTACGCTTGGTCGATTCTGCAACGTGTTGAGGTCGTTTTTAAAATCGACATATTCTATCCTTTTTGAAGTTGAACATTTTTATCAAAAGCAAGGCCATTCAGCTATTTTAAACAAATTCTGCTTTTTTACTTTCTAAAGAAGCAGGTGAAAAGGGAAAGAAATATGTATCCTCAATAAAATCAGCATATTCGAAACTTAGGGTCGTAAATTATAATTCTAACAAATATTTAATTAAAATTTAGTAAACTCTGCCATTTTCCTTATCAGAGATGGCGAAAGACATTCGGTTATTTTAATTAGACGCCACTGAGTTTCTTTACCTTCTACTTGAAGAAATTGTAACGGAATAAAGAAAGGTAACTTTTTACATGCATTTATGAGAGACAGTAATGGCTTGAAATTGTTGTTGTAATGAATATCAAGAAGGAAACATAGTAGGGCATTTTCCGTTTTTCATTAGTTTCCCTTATTTCTGGCTTCTGTATCTACCTTAGATTCCTTCCTTCTCTTTTGTCTTCTTTTTACCTTGGAATCCTGTATAGGATGCTCCTCATTATACTCTGAGAGTTCGTGTCGTGATCATTTCCTTTTAAAGGGAGTCAGTTATAAAGAGAACACTGTTTCTCTCGCGGGAGAAAGAATAAAAGCGAGTATTCCGTTTTTATAATAATAGTAATAATAATAACTTCAAAAGACAATTTATATTTATTCAGAAGTTAAATGAAAGTATAACTGCTATTTAAAATAAAATTTTGTACCAATATAATAGAAACATTTGATGGTAGATAGTAAAATAAATTTAATAAACGGAGTTCACTCTTAAGAAGCGAAATGAACAAACTTGAAATTAGATAAATCCACAGAACACACTCCATTAAGTTACACCGACCTCTTACTGAACAGAAACTTTCCTAAATTGAATTCAAATCAGAATTATTATCACGGAATGAAGTTCGACGGATCAGAAGCATATCTGAACCAATAAAGCACAGTTGGAATTGTTGTTGGAAAGAGTTTTCCAATATAATAACGACTTCAGTGCTTTCCGGCGTTGTTCGAGACTTAAAAGTGCTGCAGAGTTTAAAGCACTTTATGCTAAAAGAGAGCCAGAGTGTCGCTCGAATTTAATCCAATTAAATTAAGGCGCTTACAGACTGCCACTCTTTATACATTATACATATATACAATTGCAACTGGCAGCTCGTGACTGATGTAATTTCACAAGCGAGGAAATTTGCTATTCTTTTCGAAACTGCGGTTTATCGTGACAATATGGTCCACAATTTTCCTACATTTCTAGTTAGCACAAAAATTATATAAATATTAAATCTATTGTCATAAAATATGGCATGTAGTTTCAAAAAAGTGTATAATATAATTTATTCTTAAATTACAATCGAAATTAGATTACCTGACCTTGAAACTTTTCTACAGAAAGTCCCACTTCAGGTAGTATTCTAGCTTGCTAAATTTAGTCGGATCTTACTTCTCCCTTGGGATTTTAGTCGTGAACGACTTACAGAAAAGAAGAATGAAAACTTGGCTTGGCTTGATTTACATATAAGAATTTTCCAACGCAGGGGAAAGGAAATTTCATATAACAAGTTCCACAAATCTTGGAAAAAATATTCACTGATTTCTACCTGTTCCGTTGTAAGATTTTAGTTGACTAAGATAATAAAGGGCTTTTTATGCCGAATTTTTATTCTTCTATTCTTTTCAGTTTATTCTACGAAAAGAAGTGAATATAAGAATGTTATCAGAGAATTATTGAATAAATGTTAAGTCATGCATATTTTTAGTTTGTTAAATGTATTTTACTATTTGAAAATTCCTCTCGTACCAATTACTGTTCACTACTCTTACTGTCTCTCTATTCTGTAATGTTTTATGTATTGAGTGCATAAAAATAAAGAAGCAGAAGCAAGTACGAAATGTCCCTATAAATGTTGTTTTATTCATTCGAATTTTTCTGGTAGAATTTGGAAAACTTGGTCAACCATGCTAGGATTAAAATGACAGCCACGTGTGGGATACATTTGATTTCGGCATATCATGGATTCGAAACGTTCACGAAACTGACGAGCAACTGAAATGCGATTTCGCTTTGCACTCTAGTTATGACAAAGCAGGATATCGATCTACAACATAACATAACATCGACATACATCGGTAAGCTGGTGGATATATGGTCGATATTTACACAGAAATTTAATCTGTTAATTTCGATGCAAATTCATGCCTAGAATTGATAAGGTGGAGGAAATTCGTTATGGTACGAAATTATGCATTATCTTTTAATGTTCGTTGATTACTGATAAAAGAATAATATAAATCATTAAAAAATGATGAAATTAGATCAAATATCATATTAAATTAAATTTTTTTTATTGATTTCCTGAGAATGAATAGAATATGAATGAATAGAATTGTGAATTGGAAAATGCTGGGAGCAGATTCTCTCGACGGATCCTAAATTTCAGAAGCGACGAGTTCTGCACCTCGTTTTTGCTTCAGAGTAATATCTAAGCATGTGAGAAAGATTAATGCGTTTACTTGTACTATTAATATCGATAAAGCAACAAGAAAAGCAGTGGATATCGCCAGCTATTTATTATCGTTTCTTGTTTGCACTGCAAAGCAATTATATTCTATTGTGTGAGAAAATTTCTTGTTCTTTTGCTCGAACCACTTTATTACATTCTCAGATTTATAAATTCTTTTTAAAACTATGTTTTCAATTTCTAATTAACAATTCACATTTAAAAAAAATTTAATCCGCTTATTACAAAGGAGCATAACAAGTTTCTTTGTCCCCATGTCATTGAACTATAAAGTTGCATACATAGGTCCTTGATCCACAAAAGTCTCTTGAGACTTCAAGTATCTATTATATTAAAAGGTTATTCACACAGAAACTATCGATTGTCAGCTCACTATAAAATGTTACTGGAAATGCTGACTCGGCAATTTTAAAAATACTAGAGTCTTTTCTTATTTTTCATCGTCAAAGAAGTACCACGTAAACGTTTACGTCGCGTCTCCTCGTAAATAAAACTGTATATGTTATAATATGACCTACTTATAAAAAATAATTTAAAATAGTTGAATAAATTCGATTAATAGAAAAAATGAATAAAAAGCATTCAATGAAAAATGATTTAAGGATTAAGATAATGAGAAGCAAATATGAAGTATAATTGGCTCAATAAATTAGATTCTCTGATGGTACTAATATGAAATTTTCACGTTTGGAAAAAGTACTTTAATCCGCAAACTATCTTCAACTCTAACAAGGCTTTGGATTCACGGACTTTGGAGACGAGTAAAAGGCATGTGGATAAAGGGGAGAATTAATGGATGGAAATAAAGAGATCGGGTTGAAAAAGGGAAATGGAAGTTCACTCGGACCATTTTTACAAAGTTATGAAAGATGGCACTGGATTAATTTCAGCGAACCCTGAATTTTTCACAGTTCTCTAATTTCATAATTTGTCTTCCTGACGTCTAACCAACGACCGCATAAAAGATGTTACCTTCCTCTTATTTCCTCGATTGGTGCGATTTTACTGTCAAAGAAAAATTCAATTCTCACTTTTAAATTTGATTTTCCACTCGAACTCGATCGAAGATTGTGATTCGATGGTTATTTGTGTTTCCAACGAACCATCACGAAATTTATAGTCTGGTTCGCTTATATGTAATTGAAATGGAATTATACGCCTTTAAGCATAAAAGCTGAAATACGTTCTTGTCCAATTTCTCACTCAGATGTTTTACATGCTCTAATAACTGAACATTCATCAAAACTTGATCCGGGAAAGCCTTCTTATATCTATGAGTGAAATCGAGTACCTTTCACAAGGAAAAATGCTTCTTCATCCCTTGCTATATTGAAAATGATTCTCCTGCTTATTGTAAAAGTAATTTTTCAATTGTGGCAGAAAGATTTGTTTTATTTGAAGTAAAAGATTGTTCAGCTAATTTTCCTATCCCGATCGTCGGAATCGCCAGATTTGAATTTCATATGGCAGCTCTACTCGCCCCAAGTATGTTCTGAATAATATCGAGCATACTTTCTATTTCATTTTCAAAAAAATATTTATGCTTATAAATAAAGTAGGTAAAATATTAATAAGTTAAACACAGTAATTCGTTTCAATGATTAATGTTTACATAGTAACGTCATATATGAATTACTGTCTAATTCACCAATGTAATTGAAATAGAATTAGCACGCTGAATGGTTATTCAAAGTGCAAGCGAAAGTTTAGAACTACATACATCGAGTCCTTTGATTCATATTTACATTTTCTAGATCGATTTTTGTTATAAAATGTAAGAGGCTTAATAATTGCTTCAAAATAGATTATATAAAATCTGATATATCGATTTCTTCCAATTTGCACTGAATCCGATTTCGGGCGTCTGCAATAGTTCAAACTTAATTCTTCAATTATTTAAAGAATATATAAAATCGAAATTGGGTCAGGAGGTGAAATGCTAGGATTTTATCCGAATTTCAGATCTGCAATCTCCATTTATTACGGCAGAAGATTCTTAACAGGATTTTCCGAAACAATGAAAATTATTCTATATTTTTGTCAAGTTTCTTTTTATTAATCAAGCTAAAACAAATCTTTATTTGATAATTGAATATTTAAAAATATTAATTTTGTTTATTGATAAAGTGAGTTAAGGTAACCGGTTCAACTTAAATGAAATTGAATCTCTGGCTTCAGCGAGAAGTTGGGCTGCCACGATTTTATCGAATTAGGGAAAAGTTTCTCCCTCATACAAGGTACGAATTACATACCAAGAAAGATATCGTAAAGTGCTGTGTAACCTTTAAAACTCTTTATAATTTTCCACTTTAACCTGTTGCATTTGATGAATTAAGTTACTTAAGAAGTTTCACATCGAATTAGGCTTTCTCAATTATTTTCGACCTTTTAAGTTTATCTGAGGACTTATTATCATGAGAAATTGCAATTAACTTGGCAATGTAAGAGTATAAATCTTTTTTCTTGACTTGTGCAGTTTATCTAATTAACTGCGACGTTTTATTATACAATCTTTTTCAACCAATTTGTTTGATATTTTAGCTTCATTATACGAGATTTCGTATGTTACAGCGTATGATTGAACGACATATCATCCCAGCAATCTATGGCAATATACAGAATATCGCGTTGATGTCTATCAAACGAACCGCACATTATTTGCGCCATATTCCAACATTGACATTTACGGCAGCAACTTGTTTCCAATAGGACAATTGAAGCACAACTTACGCTTAAAATGGGATCAAGTATCGCTAATTAGCGCCTGTGGTAATACACGATTTACTATTGATTTGAACAGCAATAAAATAAATATTGAAAAAAAATGTTTTCAAAAAAATTGAATCCAATTGCGTGATACATTATTATTTGGAATGAACGTAGGTATAAATTTTGCGTATACGAGGCGTAGTGCAACCATGATGAGACATAAAAGAAGATGGCTTTAACGTTTCATTTATATGCTAATGGTTTTACGGGCTAAACCTGCACCATTGTCTGGGATTATTCAAGATGCATTCATGCACTGAAACTTGTATGTGCAGAAACGTCTTTAGATGTTAATATTAACGCTATTGTTCTTAAAATTACGCCCTAATCTTCTTACTGTACAAAATCATGCACCGGTGATCCATATTACATTGTCTGAAAATAATTAAGCACTGTGGTAAATGTGAATCACATTTTTCTCGTGGTTCTGATTTCAGGTATTTCTTTATATTTTGTTATTGTATTTATATAGAAAATTGATTTCTATTTTAGGTGGAAAAATTCTATATCCTAAATGTTGTGTATCGAGTCTTTCAACAATCTCATCTCCACCTTATTGGCGTTTTCTAGATTGGAAGCATAGCAAACGACAATACATGTGTTGGTCTTGGACAAAATTTCTTACAGTGACGTCAAACTTTTCATTTACTATATTTCTTCTATTGAAAATAAAAAACGTAAAGCGATATCTTTGCGGAATCAGAACACTAGACAACTTTTTTTGTTAGCATTACATGTAGTTTGATTTATTGTATCTGTTAAATATTTTAATGGATGCATCAAGTATTTATTGGAAGCCTCGAATAATACAGATCGTGTAATGTAGTTCATGTGTATATTCCAGCATACAAACACGCAAACAGACACGTAAATATACATGTATATACATACACTTGAGTATACTTTCACGATAGTTTTATTGCGTAGTTCAGTAGACAAATTTATAACAAACTGGTCGAACAAACACATTATTCATGAGATCGAATCTGCTGCAGAAATTATCGTTTTATAAGCATCAGGAAAGCGTATCACATTTTATGTTTGCGGAACTGATAAAAAATGAACAGAATACATAAATAAAAAATAAAAAGAAGCAGCTTTTATAACGTTTTGTACTACCCAGTTTCACCTTTATTGCAAATCCTCAAGAATTGATTGGATTTTCTTCCTAATTCGACTTTATTTTGTTACTTTACATTTAGATTAGATTTTGAAGAATCGTTTTTACAGTAAGCTGATGGGAATCTTTTTGAAGTCTTCTAAAATTGTTACTCATTTTTCGAGTTTTCTTGATGGTATATCAATGATGCAGAAATATTGAAAGGTATATCAAAGTTAAATTAATGCGGGATTAAGCTGGAGATGAAACAACATGTACAATGGGATAAAATTGTTTCGCTTTAGGCGATAATATTATGAAATTGTTGTTGCTTTTACAGAGAATGGAAATGTAAAGCAAGGAGGAACTTTTGCATTCTCTTGTTTGCAAAGCCACATTTGTGAATACTTCCTGTGAGAAAGTCTCTTTCGAAACCATTATTTATTTCATACTCCTCGTAAAGCCAATATGATCGTATGGAAATCATCGTAAAATCTTCCCTGGGGTGGCTTTAGAAATCCCCTTGCCTGCATCTTTTATAAAAACTTGAGTCAGAAATCTTCCTTTTGTAAGATAATTAGTACTTATATTTTGTAGCCTTCAAAGAAATTGTTAGTATGGTCTATACATTTGAATTTCACATTAGTTTTATCGATTTTTGCATAGCAATAAAAGTAATGCAATTATGTGCGAATTTCGAAATACGAATTTAAATCCATATTCGACATTCACATTTATGTATTCTCTTTTCCATAGAGATTTCTGTTTAAGTGAAATAATTTGATTACACTCAGAAAGAAATACTATACTAAATATCAAATCAGAAAGAAATCAATATCAATTCTTGTATCCTTTTTCTTGTTTCATAGAATGTCTTTTCCGCTATGGAAGTATTTAATTTCCTGTTAGGTCCACGTGAAATGATTTTCCAATAGTTTCTAAAAAGATGAACGCACGTCTTCTAAGTCCATCTCTTGTTTTTGGATATACATGGATTTGCAAACATTAAGCAATGACTTTGTAATCTTGTCACGCGTGGTCTGTCGGATCAGTAGTCATTCTACTGAATTCAGGGGTAGAGGAAAATACAGAAATATAGAGAGACTTTGTGGTCTGATGGTTCACTCGCATTTAGCATGAGGATGAGCTTACACGATACTATATAATATAATTTATTAGTTCCATATTCACATTCGCAACTTTCTCTAAGCATTTCACTCAATTAATTTCCATACTCTGGAGTTAATTACAATATATATACACATATATTATATATATATATTTGCAGTTTATGCTAGAAATGCTGAGGAGATGTATTCCAGTTAACATTATTCTAATTTAATATCCGATGTCTTTTTCTCGTCTGCTTTTATTCAATAAGAATAATATTTTCGGTCCACTCGTAAATAGCCCTCATTTTGAGGAACGTTTTATTGATTTCCTAATAGCATCCAGATCGAAAAGAAGATTCGGATCCATCGCCTTTACCGCAGAGAATTTTGCGTGTAATATCTTTTTGCCATAGGTGCTTAGTGTTTAGATTAAACGTTGTTTTCTTAATGGAGAAAAGAACTCGAGGCGACTTGAGAAGAAATTGGAAAATCGAGATAGAAAAATGATCGATAGAAAAGGAAATAAATTCAATACTTGAAATATATAATCAATATGAAGATTACATACTGTATTATGAATTCATTATTAAGTAAAAATGAGTTGAAGGAGTTTATTTATTTATAAAAGAAATTCAATTTCAGCAGATTTCAGCACATCTGCGAAGAATTTCGAACTTGCACAATTCTAGAACGAAATTAATATTGATGTGCTAACTCTGTTTGATAAGCAACTTTATTCAAAAGCGAAGAAAATTTTTTTGCTTCAGGAGTTAGTTCATCTGAACTTATTCAATCTTCAGTGTATATATACACTGCACATATTCCCGGAGAGCAAGATGAGGAAGAGAATTGTGGATGGATTTAGCTAAAGAACTGGAAGAGACGAGAGGAAGTGAGTTTGAATCGATTTTCATCCAATTAAATTATCTCTCCAGCTTTTACGTCTCGTTATCCAGGTGTCGGATGGAACTCGGTAAGTTCGACAATCAGTTTATCATGAGATAAACTCCGAACAGATGGCGAAAAACATACTCTATCTATTTGGTGATATTCTAAAAAAATTAGGGAAAGTTTTTCATGAATCTAATAAACTCAAAACATGTTTAAATGTACTTTGATTATCATAAACTATTTATGTGATAATTCTTCTAGATTTAATTACGACATTATTGTGACTGTAACTGGATAAAATCCGTAATCATAAATATAGGTTGTAATACGTCTGATTTCATTATTCACTCTTTTATTCTTCTGCCTCGTTCTCTGCTATCCCTTCTCTTTACTATCAAATGAGATCGATTTTCTCGATATGAAATCTGTCTAGACCAATATAATACTCGAAAGCTCATATGTCTACACATGTGTCGCAGAAATGAAATAAATTTAGAAAAAAGGACATAAAGGAGTTCATATAGGGATCTGATGTTCTGCATCTTTGACTCATTTTGAAGCGACGCAATTTATTAAATTCTCCCTCGCTCTGCTCCCCTGAATTCTTGAGAATAAACTTGCACTAAGCAGCTGTGATATTTTTCTTAATGCATTTACGATTTCATGAGAATCACGAGCAAGTCATTTCTCGGATCAGAAACTTCACGTAATGCTGTACACGATTTTCGCATAATGCTTAAAATATATTACATAACATGCTGCTATCATCAATTTCATTTCACCTGCCAATTTACAGCTCTCGTAACCAGGTCACACGTATTATAAATGCACATTTTTTATTTGAATTTGAAAAATGGGAATTTTAATCGAGGCTCTACATTTATAAGCTGATAAATATAACATCAGAGAAATTAGGGATTGATTAATGAAATATTTCCATAAAGGATTAGTAATATAGGATAGCATTAGTAAGTTATATAAAAAATATATGAGAAATTCCATTACGCGCTCATTTAAAATGGAATTCCTATTATAGAGAATTTCAAGGTACCAATTGCAGGATATGTTGAAAAAAATATAAAAAACTGTTCTTTCCTTCCTTGACAACCAAAGTTCGCCAAATTAACATTCTCTAACTGTCAGGAACGCAAATTAGGGGTTAATTGTGAAAGTTTTCGGGCGATGAGGGTGATAAAGTGATGGCAAGCTCCGCTTCAGTCGACACCGCGTAAGACTCTAGGCGATGCGGAGGCCGTCATGGATAACTTTTGGGGCTTTTAGGTGACACTGGAAGTGGATCAGTTTCCCACAAGGTGAAACGAGGAAACGACTATGCTCTACACCTCGGGGTCAGTTTAATCTATTTTCCTAACTTTCAGTTCCAGCAAAGCGATTGCATTTGCAGGAGGACAATATTCTACTATACCTTATTCCCGAAATGCCCTTACTGACATATATGTTGCAAATTGCTTTTGTCATCAAGTTTAAGCTACAATTTAACACCTTTTCATAATAATAGATAAAAAAATGATTTAATAATTCTCTGGCTTGTATTTACAAGAATGTTTAAAACAGAGAGAATTTTTAGATTCTATATATATAGTATATATTATATACTATATAATATAGTGTACGTGTATGAAAAGCAACCAAGACGTAAGGTTCCAGAGAATGTGGAAGCACTCTTTGATGGTTACATCGTTACATCAAGTTTGCAGCATGAAAGCGCGAACTTTAAACCGTCTTCAAGGAGCGGTATTGTTCTACAGAAGCCTTACGTCACGTGTTAATTACTTGTAATTAATTGGGTTTCAAGTTAACTTGTGTTATTATAAAAATAGAAAGTATAAATAAGAAATATACTCTCAAGAAATTGAAAAGATCTTAATTGTATTTAAGCGTACTTAAAGGCTCCAGTTATTTGGCATATCTTCTTTACGAAGGAACTGAAAAACAAGACTGAAGGAAAAAGGACTCTACGAGATATAAATAGTTGTGAAATGGTACGCCATTGTCCAACTCTCTGGGTGGGTGAATAGACGCTCGAGGATATAAAAGCTGATAAAAGTGCTTGACTTTCTATACGAAGTTTCAATATTAAAAGTTCTCTTTGTGCTTACCGACTGTAGGCAGAGGAATAAGCTTCGAAAATCAATCTCAGCGTAATTTTATACTCGGAAAGTTGTAAGGCGGTTATTAATTTAAACAAAGCTAAGGTATTCAATCATTATTCGTTCATAAAAAAGAGTGCGGATGCAGCAATGATGGTTCCGCAAATATGAAAGTTCTTCATATTTATTCGTAGATACGGGGCTGAGATAATATTGTGTCATCCAGGTGGAAATTAATGGCAAAGTGATGGAGGTCGTTTTTGGATGATAAGGTCGGTACAGAGCAAATAAAGAATCGCCCTCGGCAAAATACAGTTAAAGGCGGAATATAATAATAAAAAGTAAGGTCGAAAGGATGAAAATGTAATGTCACGTTTTCGTAATCCTAATTGCTTGGAAATTAAATTCGAAGAAGCAAGGGCATTTTAACATTAATTTGCTGCTTTGAATGAAACGAGTGAAATTATCATAATTTTAAAAGGTATATAGTAATTATTTTGAAATTATAAGTATTAACGTTAAAGGTTTTTACCAGAATGATCAATTTTTTTTTTCTTGAAGATTACAGACACACAACTTTTGGTGACGTATTGCATGTATAATGTATATGTATCTTAAATATTCAATTTCGCATATGACAGTTTTTGAAATTGAGAGCAAAATCCTCTCTTGGTGAAACGACTGATATGTCATATTATGTAGAATATTTATTTTGCAGTTTGAAATAGAGTTTAAATTGAGTTGACTTTCAAAGAGGAACCATCAAGAAAATTTCTCAAATATTTTGCTTTTATTATAGTAAACTGCAGAGGACTTTTTTGACATTCCAATTTAACTAAATTCTGTTTTAAATCTAAATCTAGAATTTTCAGTATATTGGAAAAACTCGCAGTAAAATATTGTTTTTTATAGTAGAGAATTGATGAAGGGCATGTGGTAATAATCACTATAAGAGGAAATTTAGTTTCCCCAACTTTACGCTGGCAATAATAAATATTATTTCCAAAAACTTGAGGAATATTTTTTTGAATATTTTTTCATTGAATCTAAGAATTTGAATTTTACAAAAGCTCTAAAATATTTTTGAAAATTGTTACAAGAATAGAATCGATAAGGCAGGAGTCTCCTTCAAAAGAGCTCTGCCTTTATGGGAATGTGGAGCGATCTCTTGTAGGAATTCATTACTATTACCGACTCACAGTCAATCTTTTGACAATTATTTAGTCAAATGCACTAAAATTTACTGAAATTGCATCTTTACTTTTAGTTTAAGTAAATAAACAATATTTAAAAAAATCTAGAACCAACATTTTTAAATAATTGGACCTCTAATCGGTAAAGCAGGATATCGCGCAGGAATTTTATCCACATATAGTATAGTAGGGAAGTTTAAAATGTAGAACCAAAGATATTGTAGAACTCACGTTGCTGATCTTCTTTACTTCCTCCTGAGTTCGTCTCACTTCTGTCCTCCTCACTGAGATTTTCTTTGCACCAACCTGCAAAAATGCAATTAGATCATTAATTGAAAGTATTGAATTTTTAATTAATGTATGAACTCAAAAAAAAAAACATGGGAAAGCTTTGAAAATAAAATACTGATTTAATGAAAAGTAATATATTTATTGATTGCAGAAGACAATAAAAAGATACCTCTTTGAAAGAATCTTTTGAATCCTGAGCAATGCTTCTTTTTCCTCGTTCTCCATGTTCCGTCAATTTGTTCTAAAGTTTCCCCTTCTTCTTCATCATTCAAAATGGATGAAGATTCCTAAAACAAAAAAAAAATCGAATTGTATGTTTTGCACTTGAAAAGTATCCTATTATCAAGACACATCGAAAAAGGACTCTTGAGTTATTGTCATTTGTAGCGTTTTATCACGTAGCCGAGTGAATCACGTTGTAGTTTGAATACGAAAGAATCGTGTGTCTCACGTTTGCTGGCTGCGTGAAACCTTGAGATAGTAATTGTAAATATTATTCAGCACTTATGTCACTTTAATTAAGAAATATGGTTGAACTACCAATAAAATTTCACTCTTTCGTCCGCTAAGTCTTTTCAGTAAAAGCTCCACCTAAAAACTTTATAGAATTCGAAAGAAAGAATTATGATTTCAATATAATCCTATGACATTATCGTTTGTACATTAAACTCTCCTTATTGAATAAATAAACAGATTATGAAGATCGATTTTATTACCATATCTTCCCACATTTCCACTACTTCAATATTTCAGAATCGAAAAGCTTAATTTTAATCGAAAACCTTGAGCTGACGGTTCCGAACTAAAAGCGGAGAAACGTGCCGGCCGGCTTCTAGCTTTCAATTGCAAACCTCTACTCTTTCACGTAACACAATCGTGAATTATTTGAGGAATTATTTGTAGGTCTTGTTGCAGGCCATGGTTTATATTCCGCGCTAATTTTGGTCTCAATATGCACGATCTACTTCGAAAATGAGTATTTATTTGTATAAGTTATAATCGTACCTGGGTAAATTTAAAAGCACTGTCAGAAACAGAACGCAGCATCTTAATTACTGTCTAAATACTGCGCACATTTCATACTACGCAAAATATGTTTCACTCTATACGTGTTTATTAAAGCAAACTGATTCTCCGCATCCGATAAATTTAAGTTTCGCGCATATGATGCGAAGCATTTCTCAGCAAGTACTGAAGAAACGGAAAGAAATCATATAACTTATCCGCTTCAGTTCAGTTTGATGATATTAGATGGCCAAGTTATTTGCGGGTCATGCCTGGCGTAAACGAACACGACTTGTGAATGCTGGCTTCCATCCAAATAGTACGCCTACGCTAGCACGATTTTTTTCTCAAGCGAAGCCTCTAATATGTTTTCATCAGGTTTCTAACAGGCCAACTTCCGGAAATTCGATATGTTCTTTCTCAAACTCAGTTTTCAATTATTTATTCTTTCCTTGTCATTGTAAAGACTGCACCTATATTATTTTAATGGCTATAGTTGAGGATTATTAATCTGATGTCGCAAAATGCTTTCGAATGTTTAAATTATCTTTCTAGTTTGTCAAAGAAGACTGTTGCCAAGTCAACGACTAACTGTAATCACTGATGCGTTTCCTTCGTGGTTTCCAGATAGTAACTGTCTTTGAGTAATTTAGCCTTTAATACTCTTTGGAGACCGCGGCGCGCGCATCATTGCAACTCTTTGTCGAGGCAGCAACAACCCGGCGCAAGAAAGTCTTCAACAGTTAGCCAGGTTATACTGAGAAATTTATACGTCGGCCTCACAGCAATTGCAACCACCCTGCTGCTACTCACAAGCTATTCCATTGCAATGGATGTTGCGTTAATTGGACCACCTTGCCATCTCTTACCGTGATTGAAACTCTCAGGATGGACAATTTCGTCTTTTTAATGAAGATCATTTCTCACATGCAGCATATAATACCAAATTTTATCCAAAGTCTAGAAGACTATAAACTTTATGCAAGCACCAAGCATTCATCATGAAATCATCAAATTCTTCTAGATTAGCGAGATCTTATTAGTAAGCAATGATAAATTAGAGTAAATTTACCTTTGTGGTACTTAAATACATGATTTGCCCATAAAAAATGATGTAATTGAGAAATTAAAAAGGTAATAACGTCCTAAGCCAAGGAGGAATTCTGGATGACAGTAAGGGTGTGAGAAGAATGGGGGGAAGAGCAGGTTAGCACCAAAGTTACCCGTCGCGATGTGCTGCCATGGAGCGACAGCTATTCTTATGTGACTCGTTCAAGAGAGGGCACGAGCACTTTTGGACGACGTCTGTGAAATATTATACAGATGTTAAGGCAAGGTAAAATAGAGAGGATCGCAGCAGTCGTTTGTGAGAGGAACGGGGGTCACGTTGTCGGCAGTTTTAAAATATTTAGGAGTCTCGCCACTCAATTGTCAACCTGGGACTCTGACAATGGAGAGTGATCTTCACCGGTGCCACGCAGCATCCGAATGGTACACATTACAATGACCACTATTCTCAAGGTGGGCCGAGCATCTATCACATGCATTTTGGGCCACACCGATCGCTTATTGCTGCTCATTTTTCGGTTCAGTTTTCTCTAAGGAAGCAGGAAAATTCGTTACGCCACTAGAAATCGAACCTAGCAACTAATTGCAGAGAATAGTACCTTTAAAGTTTCTCAAGCGAAAAAGATCAGCTTTTTCCTTGATGCCTTGACTGGTTTAACTAGCGACTGGGTGGTCCCCAAATTATTTATCAATTTTAGGTATCTTCTAGTTCATTAAAGTTTATTAAGTAATATATTTGAGATATTGCGATAGGGTTTGAATGAATTCAGAAATTTTGAGTCAAATAAATGTATAGTAAGGTGTGTAGGTATAAATATATGCCAGGTATAGTAAGTTTGCATTCTTAGTGATCCAAATGAAATAAACTGTGACCTTTCTGTTATGCAGAATAAAGAGGGTGAGTGGCGGAAATGGAGTCAATGTGGTCGAGTTGAATAAGAAAATTAAGAAAACACGCGTCGCATGAGACATTCAAAAGGATCAAAATTTCACAATAGAAAAAGGACTCGCGCGACTTTAGGCTCATGTCTCCATTCGAGCCGGGCGACACTGCAATTTCCATGCTATTCAAAAAGATTCATTCCGGTGGCGCGCCGTCTGAGCAGCTGTGGAGGAGGACACAGCAATTTTTCACAATAACACGGACTTGACAATTATTTTCAGTTCCAGATTTACGTTCTGCAGGTCGTTAACATCCATGGAAAACGTACCTGCGGAACATTAAATTTCATATAGCAAGATGTCTTGGTTTGAGACCCGAATCAGCATCCTTTCTAATCCTAGGATTTAATTTTGAAAAATATTTCCTAGACATTTATTCGAGCATTTATTTGAGCATTTGTTAGAGAATTCATTTGAGAATTCATTTGAGAATTTATTCGTATAAATTGTAAAAGATAATTGAGATTGCTTCGTGTAAAGTCGCCTGCCTCTAATTGAAATACTCATTGAATTTTTGATAAATGGTTCTTTAAAGACTTTTCTTCGAGTTTACTGTGAAAACTCGTTATGTCAGCAGGGAAAGAAATCATAGGTATGAAGTGTATACCCACGATTTAAAAGGTAGTGAGGATCGCGGAGGCACGCGGAGTAAATTAACGCTTGCTCTTCAACTAAATTAATTACCCTGATAGTAATTACACTTTGAGCCGAGCCGAGCGCGCCATAGCATCCTGCTCTAAACGGTGCCACTGCTTCTTTTGCAGCACCCCTTCTTTCTCTATAATCTCACTCTTTCTCTCTGCTCTTCTTTTTCAAGTTGCTGCAAATGCATAAAACCTATACTTCCCACGAAGTGCCATTTTCAGGAATTATTTCATCTGGTTAGATAATCGGATCTAAACCAAAACTATGAGATTTGCACATTAGTCAATACTCCCAAATATTTGTAACTAATCTCTTTTCGAAAGATAAAAAACGGTATCTGTTGTCGAAACAAGAAGTGAACACTTTAATTTAGAGTGAAGGTGGAAGAAGAAGTCATCTCTGAGTGTATCAGAAGATTTCAAAGTGAGTTGGACGGAAACCGCCTCGGGCCGCGGGTGCGTGCAAGGGTGCTTTCTCAATGATTTTTCAACCTCTTTCGAGAAGAGTCGTTCCAGTATTGGCTTATTGGAACAAAGTAGCATGGACAGATCGACATGGTCAGACCGCACAGGACGTCAAGTCGTTCACGGCATGGTGAGGGGGGCTGCGGTACATAACAATGGTAATTGTCGCGGCGAGTTACACAGCAGTACAAAGGTAGTACAAGGTACTACAAAGTTCGACCTGGAGAAGAGAAAAATGAATGTGGGAGGGTCGGAGGGAGGGAGATTTCACTGAGGCAGGAGGCAAGAGGTATATAAGAAGTAAAAAGTAAGAGGCAAGAAGTAAGAAATAAACTGTGAAGAAAACTCCCGAGGAAGAAAGATAGAGAGTGAGGCAAAAGTGGGGAAAAAGTTCCTCAAGCCTAACAAAGTAGGGGAAGTGGTAGAAGTCATGGAGGGCGATGAGAAGAGTTTGACGAGGTAAAGAGAGGAGGGCCGTTTGTCGGACATACCTTGGGGCCACCCTGATATCTAATTGCGTGTAATGCACTCCAGGCTCGCAAAGCGAGGCAAGAGGACTTCGCCGCCAGAGGAGGTCGGCGAAAAACCGTCGGGTCGCGAACCGGCAAAACCAACGGGGACGCAGTGTTATGTCCGGCACGCTCGGACCCACACGACGAAGAGGCCAAGAACGAAACGAAGACCATGTCTAAGGGGAAATCTTGGGTGATCTTCTACGGTTCATCGTGAGCGATTCATCTCGTCGATCTTCCTCTCTCCCGCGAGTATTTCGGAATGCGACAACCCACCGGGGATAAAGACGTGTTCCCATCGTCAACGGCTCGTGGTAGCACCCGAAAACATCTGAATGTATGGCTCTCTCCTTTCGCTTCTTAGCTTCTTCAGACGATCATCATCAGCCGTTAGATTTGATGATTTCATTCCTCAAGTCAAATTCTTATTATCAAAATTGACAGAGTTTCTATATATTGAAAATATTTGAGCAAGTCCTGATTCAGGAGGAAATAAAAAAGAAAGAATCATGGTCCTGCAGATACATTTGATGACAGAATTCATTAACATCTTACATTCTACTTATTAGTAAATGTCAACTCGTTAAAACTTGTGGTCAGGTTTCAGTGATGGCATGTTTTGAGTAAACGACGGACGTTCCGGAATGTTTGGGTTCAAAAGCAATCACAATACTACCCTCGCTGTCGAGGCATCTTCATCTAATTGCAAGATCTTCAGACTCCTTTTCCGAAGAACTGCAGAAGATTCCGATGGGAGCCGCATCGGCTATGTCCATTTGACGTAGCGTGGATCTGTCGTTACAAGTTTTTTACTCTACGCGCCTATTATGAATAATGATTTATATCTTGTCTGTCGGGATTCGAGGTAATATCTGAAAGTGCGAGAGAGCCCAGTAAAGGCTTTAATAACGGTCGCGTGTTGTAATGCCAACCATTATCCACAAACCGACCACCTAACAAGCTTCCTGCTAATGACATACGACGGCTCAGATCACACGATCACATGCGTGATCTTATTTTGTATTTTTCTCTCCTTTTTCTATACTCTATTTTTACAGACCCTATGTTCATTATCCACAATTTTTGGTAAGACTTTTGTCTAAAAGAATTTATTTTTCTAATAAATCTTATAATATCTTACAATAAATATCTTATCATACAATAATTAGCATCTATTTTTCTCCTTGTTAAGGACCCTTCAATTTAATCTACTCTATCTTCTGAAACAGGTGTATGAATGGTCAAGGACGGAAACCCTGTAGTGGATGAATGAAATAAATAAAAAAATTTTCGGTTAGAGATCGGAAGTAACGTTTAGATTGTAAGTGGCCTTTCCATCTTCTTTTAACGAAGCTTCAAAAGGATAAATTTGTTACGCCTATAGGAAGGGCTTTTATCTTCTCTACGAGATGTTTTTTCTTACGGATGACGCAGGGGAGTCCGGAAATGAAGGGGCCTCCTGCACTGAAGGGTAGCAAGGTGCACAATGGCTTCGAGCCCATCGAGTTTTACCTTAATGAACGCAAGAAACTTCCATTCATAAAGTCGACTCTATTGGAAATAATGTAATACAACATACAATTGGATCTATTATTTTACACAGAGGCAATTCTCGATTGAATCCAGTGATAAGCTCCACCGCGCAAAGCGTATACAACTCTTCCATTGATTAGACATTATGAATGATCTAAATTTTAATTAAAACAGTTTCTTTAAATAAGAAAGAAAATATTCACATAATTTGCAATTGCTACGTTCAAAACATTTAGATTTTAATTTTTAAAGCCAATCTTCAATATTTTACCCAAAATCAATACCTGAGGAGGTTCACCTTCTTTCCTGAGAAATTCCTGATCAATTCCAGGGAAATTGCTGAGAGAATCCAGGAAATTCTCTGGTATTTCCAGGTAAAATTTGTGTGTGGGTGAAGGTCGTCATTTTTCCAGAATTTTGAATTTGAAAATTTGCAACTGTAACTTGAGTAACTATGAATTTTCATTGACAAGATTTGTTATTATTGTCATAGGAATGAAGACTATTAAAATTGTTTAAACAAACAAGACTCATTGGAATCGTAAACTTGAGATTGATTAAATTGGCAAAATTTGGGACATATTACACATGTTGTGGCAATCATCAGTCACGGCATCTGTTGCACTGACAATAAAATTGCTTGGTATATGAAGTTATTTTACCCAGCATGAACTCTGGTCAAATGCCTTTCGACGGATATCATTTTCTCTCTTTTTTCGTTCTGGTGACAGTTCAATACCTGAACACCGGGTGGTTTAACGCTTCTCCCTCGACAAAGTCGTAAACCAATAATAGCCAGAAGAGACCGCCCTCGTCCATTCTTCACGTTGTTCCGAGGCGAACAACCGCAACCTCCATGAAGGCTTTCGAAATCTTGGTTCTCGTTTCACAGGCGGCACCTTTACATGCTACAGGAGGTAACTATTTATATCCGATGGCATTAATCAGAGTGTCTTTTGGCTGCTCGCACGAGGAATATAAGAAAAGATTTTTCAATGGCATGAAATCTTTTTCAATAGCTCTCCAATAAGCGGTACTTTCGCGTACCGGAAGCGCATAGAATCTCGGTGTCACCGAAAACGAACCGCCCTGTTTAGGGCTTGGATAATTCAAGCCTCGATTTTGTGTCCCAGCAAGTTGTTTTCGGGTATCTAGAAAAACTAGATGAAAAACATTTTTTCAGCACTAAAAATCGAAAAATGTTCTCTGTTGGTAACTATTTCTAAAATGTCGTAATGCCACACAGTTTATTGTTAATTATCAATTCGTAACTAGTAGTCACGAAGGCGGAAAGCAGAAAATCGTTGGGGTTGGCGACAGTTGCGTGTTTCCCATTTTCTACTCATTAATCGAAATTGCTCAACGATTATCCGTGTCGTTGAACTGCTCGAAGAATTTATCTCCTATTGCGCACTTCCCTATTACATCTTACATCATTCACAAAGTCGTAATGATCTCTAATAAAAATGACAAGGAAAGCTTATTTTTCTCATCTCTTTTAATTCTACATAAGACGACACAGATGGCTATTACCGAGGCTGTTATATTGTTATATTAGCACAGTGTAGGTGTTTAGTGCTAGAGTAGATGTTAATTTGCTGCTCTCTAATCAGTCAAATCGGAAATCGACGATCTGCTGAAGTGGGTCAACGATTGCAAATGTATATGTAAAGTACAGAGAGCTTGTTCGAGTTAAATAACTTCTTGGTCTTCGGTTCGACGCTTCCCCGAATTAATGCTTATTACCAACTCAACTTGGTCGGTACGACAGATGATGATCGGCTGGTCAGGTTGATGACAAGTAGGCGGCTCGCAGTGAGACACAAAAGAAGAGAACCTCGCAAAAGTCAATCAGTCGCGAAGCAATTACTCGGCCCAGTGATCGCATCACGAACAAACCTCGACTGGGTCCGTTCAAGTCGAAACATCAACGATCTTCTGCGATCTTCAGAAAGCAAGACGGTAGTCTTCGATGTTACACACTCGTTCAAATACTAGGTTCTAATATATAGTATAGGCGAAGGAGGTGAATGAGGAAGCTTTACGAGCCACAAGATCACAGAGCGCTGGTTGTATAGTTGCACACCGCTTCCGTTTCTTCTTTTCTCTTCTTGCTCTCATTATCTTTGGCTATTTTCTCCTCTCAATTTCAGCTGATTACATAAAAGTATGCAACGACTATTAAAATATCTGATGCCTGAAGTTTTTCTTAATGTATAGAGTCTATACATCTAGACTAATTGAAGTACATGCAGAGTTCTCCAGTATAGGCAGAACAGCAGCCACAATTATGGGATTGGGGCCGGACTGAGAAAAACGCCCAGTGGATCGACTTGCCAATTACCAGTCGACGTAGGAAGGGCGAGATAGGTTCCAATTTGCTGTAAACCTGAAGCCGCAAAGGGCGGAAGCTGCACGGAAGGGTGTGGCAAGATTTGCGAACGCGAATCCCGCAGTCACTTTCATACGCACGGAATGCTTCTCTGCATCACTGAACATGCAACATGTCTCCCTTACTTCCATATCATTAGAACTTTGAGTATAATTATAAACAGTCCATTGTGTATCTATTATTGTATATTGTATTTAATATATACATTTCATATAATGACAGAAAAAAACATGGCATCACGAATGCTATTGAATGTATGATCTGGTTAATCTTTATCTTGATTTATTTTCTTTGAAAAGAAGTGGAAGAAGTGTTGCTTTGCAAGCGAATAGCAAACGGTGTGATGTAGGTACGATCAGGTTTGAAAAGAGCATCAGGAGGGGGCCTTGGCATCGAAAATGCGCGATACGTATTCGACGATGACTTTGTCGGCACGTTGTCACAGAGGATAAATGCAAAAGGTATGAATGCTGTTAAACGGCACACACGTGCGAGACCAGTAAAGGCTGGCTAAAGCAGAAAGCAAAAGAGAATGAAAGAATGAAAAAGTTTGTGTCTGCTGACGCAGTTCAGGGCTTCCTCTTTGATGGCTAAACTTCCTGTCGGAAACAATCGTCGCGATTCGTAAACGGTGCTCATTCACTCTGCGTTGTTAAAAATAGATTTCACACTATCGGTGATTAAGGATTATGATGTTTAAAGAAGTCCAAACTTCACATACCGAACCAGTTTTTAATTGGATTTGCGAATGTGAAGATATTCCGACTCAGAATTCTTGGAAGCATATTCTCGAGCATTTAAGAATTCTAACTGATGGGTCATCAAAATTTAAGAAATAATGATGACGTTGATTAAATTGAGTTCATTTAGATCACAATTGTTCTTATAATAATGAAATATCTCATGTAATTAAATAAAGCGATAAAAATAGATTTTTGTTTATTTACAATCATTTAAAAGTTTTATTTTTATGAATGAAAAGTGCCAGAAATGGAAATGTCTGAGTAAGATAATTAATTCAATGATGACTGGGCCCTCTTGTTGAATTTTTAAGTATCAAGAGCATCTTATCAGGCGAAATTTATACCGATCACGTAAATCCTATATGTATAATAAACAAGTACTTATTTGTACGCTGAATAATTTTGGTTACACACTTTAAGAGCAGACATACTGGAATACTAAACCAATAAGGATTAAATGGGTTGTGAATGAAATTAAATCACTTTTGGTTAATTTTTTAGGCATGAATTGATAAGTATTTCGCAATGCGTAACGATTTTATAGTTAAAAGAAGTTATTGCTGGCGCCAAACAGGAATGTGAACTCTTGAAGGTGGCAAGGATTCGCTATATGTAAAGGGGGGAATCACAAAAAGTGTTGGTTAACACATCAAAAGGTGTGTAGAAAACAATGCCGAAAATCACGACATCTTCAAGAACGCATCGACATCCGGAGGAAGGCGCCTCGGCTTTTGAATATAGTATTAATCGCGATGTTTGCCATGCTAATAGGTTCTTCTAATTAACCAAGCGATGTAGAATTACGACCTCGTACTTAACGTCTTTTATATTCTCATCAGGAGTACAAACTCGTAATAAGGAAGCTTGGCATGCGAATTTACTTCTCTCATAACGGTTCACCACAATTTTCAAATTCTTTCAATTCCAATTTGGCATTTTGCCAGAACTTAATTAAAACTGTAATTATTTCTTTATTCTATTCTTTAAACAACTGTGATACCAAAGTTTGATTGCTACTATTATAGTATAGTGCTATATACAGTGACTAGATTCCCCATCCAACAAAAGTCTAGCATTTTTTTACATCTTTGTCGGTATACAGATTGAAATAAATGCCATTGAGTATAAAGTTTTTGAGAGAAAGCTAGAGACTCGGGTTACGTGTTCGAACGCATTTGAGTCACGCGAAGACGAATTTTTTTCCAGCGTACTTAAGAGTCTAATTTTACCAGAAAAGATCCTTGCATGATCTTTCTTGGTTGTTGATCGGTGCAATCGTCTAAATACGATAAACACTTTCGTCTCCGTGATACTTAAAAGAGGAAGACTTTCTGATATAGAAGTACACTTAAGACTTAACTTGCTTCGATAAACGCGAAAAAGAAATGTAAGATAGTAAGAGTTCATTCGACGAAGAGGATCATTTTTGTGTTCACTTACTGCCACGAAGACAAATTGCACACCTTGTCTCACAAGCTTCCATCTTACGGACCAATGCTGAAGATTCCTGATGTCTCGTCTTCAAGAAGAGAAACCATCCCTTCCAGCATTCCGCACATTCTTTCTCAACAATCTGAAAGGAAAAACGCCGTTTTCTTAATGTGAAAAAATTGCTCAGAGTTCCAAAACCCAATAAGTGGAAACCAACAGAAATTTTTCAAAGCGTGAATTACCAAAAAGGCGGCTCAATTTCAGCAAAGAGCCCATCAAACTCTGAAGTAAATTTTTTTCTCTGATTATGGGAATGAAGCTTGTTAGTTGGAGGTCTATAAAATGGTCGCTGCCATAATGAAATCTAGAATCGCAGTTCACGGTGTAATTTGAATTCCTTACGGCCACACGCGTTCACTTTTCTTCAGAGAGCGATTGACAGGAGCACGAACACTGTCACGCCCGCCTCTTCACGCACGGCATCGACAGGAAAGTCCATAGTGAGGTGATTCTGGCCGTTTATTGAACGGCTCTAATAACCACGACATAAGAGCGATACTAAAATGGCGGGGCATTGCGAAATGGCCGCGTGCGCACCTCCTTGTGCGTGTATACAAGATACAAGATTCGCAAATCATCGAGGGAGAGAGTCCTTCCATCTACCAATTCGGCATGGGAGGTTCCTCCATGTTTCGGTAGCAGAAGAACTCGAAAAATCTTCAATTCGGTCCACGGATCAACTGAGGCTCTTCAAACTGAAAACCACACGGCACCAGGGTCGACGTCCGGCGAAGGCCGCTAACAACCTCGCTAACAACGCCTAACCTTTTCCAGGAAGTTCGGATCAACTTGTGTTCGGTAACGCGTCGCGATCATGATCGGATGCCTTCGTAGCTTGAACCCTATAAACTGATGATCATGATTCTCCATAAAACCCAACCTTAAGGTTTAGGTTCTAGTTTACACCATCACCCTGCTTCTATCGACTATCCAGTCAGTATCACATCAGGTCTTTCATCAGTAACAACTAACTTGACATTAATCTCAAATATATTTGAATATGGTGTACTTGAATTAATATTAGTCGTGGATTAAGTTGATAGAAGTGTAATTTTTGAAATTGCGTTTGCTTTATATGTGTAAAAGTTCACCGCGAGATCTCTACGGAAATACGTTTCTGGTAAGAAAATATACTTTACTACTGATTGGAAGCTACTTATGGTAGCTTTTTTGAAACTGCAAAATCCTGAAAATCATTAGGAATGTAGAGAAGAAAGAAATATTGCTGATTCAACTCATTATGCGAATTCTTAGCGGGGACTCGCTTAGTGGGATGAAATAAAAAACACCTGCTTTCGAAGATGGAAGTCAGCCACTTCAACGATCACGTTATTTGCCAGATGCCACTTGCATGGAAAGTACAAGAATCTGCATGTCAGCATCGAATTGTTCAAGTAACTGGACGTGATCTCGCGAAGGAAATGACGCGACGTTGTTGACACTTAACATTGCTTACCACGCTAATTGTGAACAAGAAGGAGCGTGGCGCATGCAAATAAATTGCTTACACTCAATCTCTGCAGAACTCCTCTTTCTGTATTTTCTATGTCTCTTTGATTAGCTGTCTCTAGAAGACTACTTGACAATTAAATTATTTGTGAGTCTCCTGTATTACATATTGGATTATATTGTAATTATATAATCGACTCTTCTGAGAATCTTACCAGTTATCATTAATGGAAAATTTCCAGACCTGTTATTGTCTTATATTTACATATAGTCGGTGGATAAACAAGCTTCCTTGATCTGAAAGGGCGATGTACTGTTAATTAATTTGATTAGTGTTATCCTCACTCTCTCTCTCTATTTCTCTGCACGGTTAATTCATGGACATTGGCTCTGAGATGTAAGATGGGGTGAGACTCGATGATCTGAGAGAAGCATCTTGCCGGTCACCTTTCCACGAAGTTCGCATTTCGATCTACCAAGTCTCTCAGAGCTCAACTCTTTCCATACTAACACCTTCATCTGTTCCTTCTTTTCATTGGTCTCTCGATAGAACCTACCTCCATCGTTATCGACCCGTATCGACTCAACATCCACCACAATGCAAAGACCTGACTTCATCTCAAAAGGTTTGAAAAACGTCTACGCCGTCGTCTTTTGCTCCTTCAAATCGACGCATCTTCAAACAAGGCTAACTGTCGTAATTTAATTGCTATGCAAGGTCAAGGTCGATATGGACTAGCAGATCTGAAACTTGGAACTAGTTCACAGACATGATTTTCAATAAGTTTTTTCAACATATAGGAAAATTATTTGCTAATAGATATCTATTCTAAAAAAACTGATAGGACCCGATTGGGAACGACTGACGGATTGAGCCATGATCAAGAAACTCAAATTGAAACCGATTTGTTAAACGGATCCAAAAGGAATTTTCTGTGAAGTACATTGAAAAAATTGTAGAATATATATCTAATCTTAATGAGAACTTTTATTTCCATGCTTGTTATCTCTGGTGTTCTATTAAATTTCGCTTTTTTTATTTTTTTTATCACGCATCACGTACTTTTTCCCAGTGATCTTATCTATAAATACATGACTGAAACATTTATGGCACGAAAGCTTTATAAAGTAGGTTAATGATTTATAGATTGATTACGACATAATTTTATGGATAATTGAATATTAAAATTTTGAATTTTAGATATCTAAGTTCCTTAATCTTATAAATAGATTCCAATTATAAAAGGAACATAGTTTTCCGTCAAGATTATATCCTCAACGATCGCAAAAACGATAATGTGATAAATCAAATTATGTTGACTTCACGCTTAAATTCTAAGAAAAAATTCCTCTTACTGAGAATTGCGAGCAGATTTCGGTGATATTCACGTGCTCTAAGTTATGTAAAAAGTTCAACTCAATCGTGTTCCGATGGAGTCAGTGACCATAAATCATCCATAGAAGTATTATTATGTATTGAAAGCTCTAATTATTGATCAATTTGACAAATATTTTTTGTTTCATGTCCCTATATAGTGAATTAATGAATTACCTAACTTATATATCTAATTATTTCCCATTGTAATTTAGATGATTTGTGCGGATGAATTCTAAAGTGCTTTATAAATTTTTGAGGGGGACCAATTTCAAGACATAGTTACAGCACCTTTATTACAAGGAATGTATCACAATTGGTTTTTTTAAGTTTTAAGGGCCAGTGCGTGTCGATCTCTTCTCAGAAAAGTGATCAGTAAAATCTTACCCTCTCTTAGGTCTCTATGGAGTACTCATCTTGGAGGTGTAATACGTGCCGTCGGTGAAGAATCGATGCTTTATTCGTTAATTGATTCAATTACTCATCCCTTAAGGCGAAACTACAATCGGGTGAAATTGTTTAAGATGTCCTCTTAGTTGCGGAACGAATTAATAATTCGCCGTTTCGTAAAAGGCAAAAAGGGTGTGATAAAATGAAACCATTTTAAATTTGAAACGAATTTTATCGACGTTAAGCAGGCGATTTATGTAGAGGTCATTGACTCCTATCAAGATTGTTATATTTGTATAAATAACTTTCAAGATTTTAATCGTTATTATTAAATGAAATAAGGTATTAAATGCAGGCCTTGGATTCACAGTCAAAATATAAACATGTTAATCGAAAGATGACTAGATGACTAGGCTAATGGGTGTAAGTATATTATCCCTAATCCTTCCTCAAGTTCTGCGAAAGGACCTCGTGTTAACAAGAATAAATTCTAGGAATAGGTGTCTTGGAGTATAAAGATTAATCAATTTGATTAATTTATTGAAAGGGAAAATGAGGTGCAGTGACTTTAAGAAGTTTTTAATACTTTCGTTACTTTTACTTTCAGTTACAGTCGGTTTTAAAAAACGGGGTTTGATTTCTTTTAAGATATATATAGTATCCGTAGAATTTTTTTCTTTTAATGAATATTTTAAGTTAAGTAATCTATTGAATTTATTAAAAAATATGTAGTGGATAAAGTGGATCAATGAAAATGTGTTCACAGTTTGACACGATTCCTCTTTCTGAATAATTTTTACGCCATTAGAATTTTAATTGGAAAATTAACCATTTTTCTATTGAAATATATTTTAATCTTTGTACTTGCATATTTTATTAACTATCTTAATTAAATGGGTAACTGTGATCACTTTTTCTTCGAGGGTATCAATAATCTGTCAGTATAGTAACAGCCGGCATTTTGCCGTCGGACGACTGATCTCTTAAGTTTCTTTTGTTTCTAATGAACTAAATTAAAATTACAATTTTTATCACCCTCGATCAATAAGAATATCAATTATTGTGCTTAGCACAAGATATTACAAATAATTTCCTAATTATTTTTCGTTGTAAACTTTAGTAAAAGCGGAGTTTGCAATGGAATATAGGATTAGAAAAATTTAAACTCTGTTGCTACTAATCTTGTGAAATTATAGAGACCATTATTATTAATTAATGTTAATTTTGCTTTTATCTCGAGTTATAAAGATTTCATCGCCAGAACTGTAGATTATCATTTTATTAAAGTAATATTAAGCATATTTTTAAACTCAAATGAACAAATATAAATCAAAATGTGAGTTTTTAAACCAAATTGTGTTAGAAATAATTATTTAATCAAAACATGAAACAATAAATTTCTGCTCTCTAATAAATCCTACTATAAACTTAAATTTTGAATTAAAATGTCATAAGTAAATTATTTTAAGCTCTTTGAACTGATCCTTATTATTTTCACATACGGCATCCTCTAATTTTCCGGATAATTTTCAAAACTAGTTCTCATAATAAAAAAAGGACAAAGACGCAAAATTCTTAGCGTTCGATCGAGACATTCAATTAAAATTCCTTAAGAGGTGGTCCACCAATATATTCGCCTTCTCTCCTGTAAAAAGGGACGAAACCCCCCTTCTCTGCAGACTATCACTCTCCTCTTGAACTCAACCCGTGCCTCTTTGTTACCACATGTCCACCATCTTGGGCCGATGTTGCAATAATAATGGCTTCCCGTTGCACAATTCTTATTCTGAACCTCTAGAAAAACTATTGACTTTCCTTGCAAGAGATGCTAATCAGTCTTAGGACCATATCCAGAAAATAATCGTCTGAGAATACGATTCAGATTAACAATATATCTAAGAACTTCTTTTTCGAATATTTATAGATATTTATCTCGGCAAAAATACGCGGAAGATTTCCGTTTGCTTGGTAAGCTGGTGGCAACATTTTTACGGCTCCACATGCGGGTGGAGGTTTTTATATTGACACGAATCATTTTCAGGTTGTCATGGAGAATAAAGACAATTTCAAGCCAGCTCTGATATACCAAAGCATCCATGGACCGGACGCCGATCTCTCCGGAGGCTTGGTGGGGCGTGGCACCGTCAGATATCAGTCTCACGATTGGTCCACAACCACTTGATCTAAACCGTTTCTATCGACATCAAATCAGTCGGTCGGTACTACGAGCTTCACGCAGAAGCGAAATTATCCGTTGTGTGATTACAATTTGCCAAAGGGTAGGAGAAAACTCAATGAATCTAAGGACACTGGATCCACTGAACCAGGTCATCTAAAAACGCAACACTTTTTTACCTTGTCAAATTGTTAGAGAAAACATCTAATATAATTCCAAGTTTTTAAATCGTTAAAGCTGATCTATAGTTTGACAGAAATCTATAGTTTAGATCTGCTAAAGTATTATATCTGGTAAAGCTTTTATCATTTGAATTAAATTAAACCGTATATATCATTTTGAGATATTCTATGTGTGTTAATCTTCATGACTATAACAAGTTTGATTTTAATAGTCAATAGTGGTCCATAAAATAGTATTACCCGAAGGTATTTTTTTCATTAAGTTATTTATTAAAATTTGCAGTAATCATTTACAAATAAATTAGAATTGTGCTATTCTGTAACGCAAAAATGAAAATTGCTTTTCTGACGATTTTGGAGATAATATGGAGGAGCTTAATCTTATTGATCGGCAGTTGATCAAACTAGATTTTCGTTCGAAAGGAGAAATCTCAAGGCAACTTGGATTAACCTTCGTATTTAGTTCCAAGGAATGTCGTGCAAAAAACGTCGCCATCTATTAAAATGTAAGAAGCAGACGATCTGCAGAAATTAATTAAAAAAGTATTTCAACATACCTTTTGATAAAAAATCGAAAATAATCCCAAATCTTCATGGAAAATTTTAATATTAAAATTAGGTTCACGCTGATAAGTTCACTCTTGGAATTAACTCAATATTTCCACGTAAACGATCAAGGATTCCGACAAATCCTTCACCTGAACTTCAGTTGAGGCATTTTAAGATCATTACTCTCAAAATCAACATTTTCTATATTTAATTAATGACTAATTGCATGAAATAATCAGAAAATCTTCTCTGCTGCTAGTTATATAAACAGATAATTTTTTTATTTATACATCTTGCATATAGACGCTTGGAAATCCCCAGAAAAGCTGGTAATTTGTTTACAATTTAACAAGTACATATTTTTTCCAACATAGTAATTAATATTTAAGTATAAAATTTCCTCGAAAATTCCAATTACTTTAAAAAAAAAATATATATATATATACCTATAACTTGTCAGCAACTTTTTAATGTATGTACAAATGATAATATCGTTTTGAATAAATTTGCATCGATAAAAAGTAATGTGTACCTAGAGTTCATCTTCAGATAATAATAGCGTAGTGATCACTCATTTGTAAGCATTCAAGGATGTAAAAAATCCTAGATCGGTTCATTGGGGAGTTGAATCTATCGAATGACTAGCATTTTTGAACCCCTAAATTTTTTGACCTTCAAATTAACAGCTATCCCTTTCTGAGTCTAGTAATTGAGTTATAGTCTAATGATTCTATGAATCAAGGGTGCTTCTGGCTTCTCCGAACAATCTATTATTGAATTAAAGGCCTAACTGTGTTTTGACATTTCGTTTAGCCACCCGTTCTTCTTATAAAAAATGCATAATTCAAAAGTAATATATTCCTCCATTCAGTTTTCATCACTCAGCAATTTACACCTCTTCTAATCTATAAATTATATTTTTTAAATAAATCTAATTAGAAAAACCCACCCTTTTTATTTGTATATAATAATTTTTTAATCTTTCCTTGTATGGAGTTAAGATTTATGTTTGCGGTATAGTTAGTATTTAAATACACGCTGAGTAAAGTTACATAATGTGCAAGGCGTTACGTCCACAGTTTCTGATTTATCTTATCAATTATTACAGCAGTCAATATTCTGAGGACAATGTAGTAACTGGAGCTGCAACATTTAATTGAATTGAGTTGAGCTTATTGAACTTGATTCTTAATTCAAGCAAGATCGATGAATTTATCAGATTTATTTATAGGAAATAGAATCATCAGATCTATCACAAATTAGATTCTGAAATTAGATGGCAAAGTTCGAAATTTACTGCTGTCGGAGGTATTCTGCGAGAGTTCGTCGCGCCTCAGCGAAATCGATACCATCAAAAATGTGCGGGAGGAACATGAGTGTCTTTGCAAGTGTGATTAACACACCCACACATGAGGGACCGGTTTTCATGTAAATAAAGGTCGCCACGAGAGCGCAAGCGCCTCCACTGTATGCGGAACATCTACCCACAATCTACATACCAGCAAACTAGTATACTAGCACGCGGATTGTTGTACTAGTACTTTTCTACTAGGCACGTGTGATCCACCTTTCGGTTCCGGTCTTCGCGAAGAATTAATCTTCAATTGCAAAAACGAAAATTTTCTGCTTTTCTATCTTATAATATTGGTGCCTACGTGACTCCAATTGAGGACTTAGAAGTAATAGAGGCCAATCATTGCCTCAAGAACTGAAGGCGGAAAGATCTTGCGTTGGCGAGGTTTTACGTCGTCAATACTGTTACCAAAGCCTTGAAGACACTTCATCTTTTGTTTCGATCATTGACTTTTGTCAAATTCATCTAACCACACGTGAACATATAAGTCGTGTCCACATCAAGTTGGTGCTCATTCTAATCATTTGTGTTCGAAAGTTCAGTCTAAGAAGTTATCTTCGAGGAAACTAAGGATCTAAGGAATCAGCAGACATCCGCTTCTGGTATGTTGTATAACAATTATTATCCATAATTTTTCCACAAGAAATTCATTCGAAGCATTGTCATCATAAACGTGAGCGAAGATCTAAAGATTTCACCACTGTTATCAGTTTTGTAACGTTCCCGAAAATTAATATATGTGGATTCCTTATATTTATATGATCTTGATATCGAAACTTGATTCATTGTTAATGAATGCCTGTGAATAGCTGTTTAGTCACCAGAAATTTTGGGGTTTTTCTGGGTTCTTGGAACAATTCGGTATAGTGTCCTAAGTTTTTGAATGCAAATGTTTACTTCAAGTACTTAATGAAGAAATAATCAACCTGTAAATGTTTCTGTAAATTAAATTCACAAGTCACTTGAATAGAATCCGCGAAGATGATTTTCAAATATTTTTCTTGTTTCTTTGCTATTCATCTAGTTATCATCAAGTACACAACAAATTCCACAAGGATGTCCTCGCAATTAGTAAATACTTTCATATCCGGAATTGTAGCAGTTTTTTTGCACTCGAAGAACGCGTTATATATTTCTCGATGGCACTTTATGCAACAAGTTGTCCTTCGCACATCTGAGACTAATTTGTCGATCAGAACTTCCTTAACCAATTAGTCTATCGTGAGAACCTTGCAGTCTAAGTTTATTTAAAGCTAGTTTGAAATCGAGAAAAGATAAATATATATAATAATAAAAAAAGAATAAATATGGTCAATTATATATAAATAATTCATTTAAAGCATCAGCAGATTTTAATTCATGATTCATTAATCGCAGGTTTATCATTTATAAGCTGTTAATTGAATTGCTCGTTCTTATCAATTAATTCCACAATTATGTCCAATAGAAGAAAACTGTATTTTTTATATGATAAACATTGTCGTGCAATTATCAGCGTTAGTAATCGATAATGGATTAGATTACATTTTATTTAATTTATATTTTTATAATATATATAAAAATTCTATATTTAATCACATCACAAAAGCAAAGGTTAAAAATCTTAAATTTAATTAGTTCTTTATCTATAAATAATAACAGTGAGTGGGCGAGGAATTGGATCATCTCGAACAACAACATATACTCTTCAATATATATAGATATTTTATATAAATGATTGGAAAACTTTAAACTATTTTCAAGCTAATTATCGGTGTTCTGATAACGTTACGAAATATCTCTTCTGTAAGATTAAAAACTTTTCCTGAACACTCGAGTGACACTAATTACTCAGCCTTCAATTAATTAAAACGGGGCATTCTTCGGGGCAGAAATAATCTAACAGTTAAATGTAACAATAATTCCATTGAAATTCAGTATCACTACGATCTATTTTTATTTAGATAGATCATATATTTATTGATAATTCTGTTTCTTTCGGAACCAAAATAAAAATACTGAGCTATTTTAATGATCAAAGGGTTAGAAGTTTTTTCGGGAATAAGGATCTGGATACATTGTCGAGAAATCGATTTTCACATGAACATATGACGTACAACGTAATAACTGGTATTACGGTGAATGTTGGCAGTGTTGGCACAAATTCTCTTCAGGGTCGACGCCAAGAATGAGATCGATAAGACTGGCTTGGTCCGATAGGTGCGATGCAAAAGTTAAAGTGATCAGTCTATCGCCGGCTGAACTACTAAATAGTCGTAACGTGCATTTCGTTTTCGAAGCAAATTACAATTTTCCTATAAAAAAAAACAGTGTTGTAAAGTAAAAGACTCATCAAATTTTATTTAGCAAAAACTGCTTATTTAATTCTAGTGACAATATCTTAATTTCCTGATAAATATTCTGCATTCGCTGAATACAATCCGTGAGTAAAATATAAACTTATAAAAAGAATAATAATAATTTTATTGTTGATAATAGAATTTCGAAGTTTGTAATATTTTTCTGGATCCTAAAGTCAACTCTACTATCAGTTCTGAATAAGAGCAATTATTTGAAAGATTAATATAATCCACTTCAAGGCTAATGAGTTTTTTAGAAATGCTTGTATATTTTGCTTTAGGATACAGAAATAGGCGTTTCGCTTTACTTGCTGACAGATTTCTTGGACGAATAACAAAACTTTTTTTTTAATAAGAAAAAGAATCACATTTTATTTGAATTCTGGCCTCGATTCTGACGTTCATTAAATTCATAACTGAGTGAATGTCGTCCACCAAAAAAAAATTTCAAAACATTTTAGAATGTAAATAACAATAACAATAATGTGGATTTGTTTTTCCCACTGCCGATATGGAAGGTTATTTTAATCGGTAAGGAAGTCTTGTTATTTATGCAAATGCGTGTCCATGACTCACGAGGAGTTGCGTGGATATTTCTGTGTAGGTGTACAAACGGGTTAATCATTCTCTCTCCAGATGTCTCTATTGATACAAGAATCACTATTTTATTTAACATTTATAATTATTTACAATTTCGAAAAAATAATATCGTAAAAATTATTTTCATTTTTCATTTTCTATAACTTTTCTATAGAATCAATATTCAAGATGATTATTGGAATCGAGTATCTGTTACAGATATGATATAATAATCATAAAAGCATATAAATAATTTAATTATTTAATTAAAATTATATATATGTTATATAATTATATATATTCATTTTTTCAAAGATAAATATTTATTTCGTTTTGAACTCTTTTCTTACTTGAAATGTATAAAATATTTAGCAATTGTACAAATCTTGAGTTTTTTTTTTAAATAAGAAGCATTTGAAGTTGAGCATTACGTTAGTAGCAGCCGCTAAGCATCCAACAAAAGAGCTAGAGCCAGGTGATCGAATTGCTAAGAGCAAGCTGCACGCGTGCCGGCGATGTTCAAACATGAAGATCATCACAAACTTAGGTCTTAGGCATCTGCTGATTCTATAAGAATAATCTTTCAAAAATACCCTTAACCCTTACGTTTACTTAGAATAATAATTTTATTCATTTCTACAAAATTGTTTAGTTGAATTAAGCAAACATTTTGTTGTTCATATAATAAATAATTTCTATGGTTAAATTATATATTCTTACGGAAAATGACATAGATTCACCAATAGATATTTCTAGTATTTTTTACTCTTTTCGTTCCGGAGATTAACCTTTTTCCAAGAAAAGTCTATTCATCTTATTACGGAATTATGCTGAAAAGTACAATTCTAAAATAACTTCTATGTAAAAAAACAATGTCCTAATTCGCACAGTAATATTATATTTTTTTCAAACTCAACAGTTTGTCAGAAGTTCAAATCATTTCAAGCTAAACCATTTCCAGATTACTGAACTGAAAATCAATGACAGATTGATAAGAAACTCTAAAGAAATTAATATTTATTAATTAGCCTCGTCCCGAATAATTGTGAATAGCACAAATATAAGACCTTGTTTGAATTTTCCACATGCCCGCGGAACCTGATGTCTAATTCGCATGATTTGCAAATTCCTTTCTCGTTCGTTGTCGTTATGGAAAATCATGAACACAGATTCCCCTGTATTGAAGAGGAACCTGCAAGGAAATTTTCCATCAAAGTGGACAGAACGATGCAAGAATATAAATGACAGCCAAGAAAAGACCTTGCACGGAGAAAATGATCCGTGTAATGACACAGTCGTTATTGCCATTACTTAATCAAATTGCTGATGACTTCATCGGCACCTTCCAATATACCTTCGTGGAACGCCCTCTCGGTACAACGGAACATACCGATCCTGACTCTTCACTATGATTATTCAAGGCCACAGTAAATAATAATTTTTAGAAAATTTCTCTGATAGATCTAGATTAGAAAATATTGTTACAAATGTCCCGCAAATAGGGGAGTGTGACTCAATCTGAAATATAATAGAAGCTTCGAGTTTATAATACATTTTAATAAATTAATTCAGATGACTCTCCCCAACGTTTATTGTTCTAAATTAGTGCACGAATCAATACTTTGAAATTTTACGTAATTTGGGAGGTAGGTAATGATGAACAATAAGACCATTGTACCGTTTATCGGTTGAAGTAAAGTAAGTAGACTGAAAATAATGTGGTTTAATGCGCAAAACAGTAATCTGGAATTGACACAGACAAGTTCATTAACAATAAAGTGGTTAATTGAATAAGGCGTCTCTTCAAAGTAGATTGATAAATATGTACCTTACCAAAGTACATACCGTGCTATTCTTTCCAAAGATTAGTAAAATTACCGCTCCTGCCAAGTTTTTCCTTCAATACTGAGGATTTTGCAAAAAATAATCCTTGAAGAAGCGAAGGGAATTTTGGTGGTCCTGCACTGACCAGCTCAGTTGCTACTGTTTTATCAAAGATTTTCTCGTGAGTCATAATCGCCTAAATGAGTCATCATAGTTTTTAGAATGTTTAAGTTTCCAGTGTCATCCTAATTTAAGTTATCAATGAAACCAGAAACGACCATTTCTTTCGGTGAAATAAAGTAAACTGAAAAGATTGGGCATGGAAAGACATTTTTTGAATTTTAATAAAAAGTGTAATTTGCCATGAAATTGGAGTTTATTGATCTTGATTTGTTTATTTTTATCGCATTAAATAAAATGAATGGTTTGATGAATAATCTGCATCAAGAAATTCTGAATGCCACAAACACAACAACTGCTCTCATGGTCAGCGGGCCAAGGTCGCCGATCTATGTCGCTATATATGTATATACATATATACACACATTAATATGAAGCGTGTTTTTATACACACTGCATATAAAACTCTACAAAGAAACACTCATTCGCATATCCATATTATACATTCGAAAGGCGGTCGAACGGGTAAGCACGCTTAATGTAATAGTATACACACTTCTCACACGTGTCACTGACCGCACATTCTGAGCATTAACTTGATTAACAGGTACATGTCATCTAGTTTTATGTCAAAGGTCTTCTTTCTTCAATTTTCGTTTAGTGCAAAATAAAAAGCTATATATACTTAAAGTCCTGCTGGGAGAGTGTAAAAAATGTCATGGATCCATTCATCCATCCATCCATCATCTCATCTGAAAAGTATCAACAAGATTTGCTTGAAACACCGTTAAAATTGTCAATGAAAAGTTTACGTGCAAGAGAGAGAATTATTTCACTTTAGAATCAATGATTTCGATACCAAGCAGGTGATTCACATTGGCCTTATTGCATTTAACTTTCACTCATTTGTAGCTGACACCATTTACTTTCTTGCATTAAAAATCAAAAGCCACACACGTGCAGACATTATTATTATTATTATTCCTGATATTTCCTTAAGAAAATTTTCTACAAACAAAAATTTCCTATTCGTAATCTAGCTAAAAGGAAACTTACTGATTGTTTCATAAATGTATTAAAAGGAAGTTTCCTTGAACTAGCGGATTATAAATCCGCGAAGTTTGCTAGCGGAGGATTCTGCACAATCAGCAAGGAAAGTTTTTAAATTACTTAAGAGTTACGGATGTGACACGTAATCAAAAGTAAAATAATTATGAATGTTTGTATGTAAACTCTGATTCATTTAGACTAAAAAATGCTCTGCTTAAGAGTTTTGCGTCACCATGACATTCATAATTCTATTTTTAATTTTGTGTGATAAAATACCGATTATCAATTTATATCATGTCTTTATCTTTCTGAATCATTAACTATAGTACAGAAGTTGGGATTTCTCTGAATATTTTTAGCTTTTGCTCTTCTTGATCATTTTTTTGTCGTAAATGTTTAACATTAATGCGAATTCCTGTGAATTAAGAATCATGCAACGATTCTCAAGGTGGATCGTCAAACGAGAAATCTATCAGGCGAGGTAACGGCTACTTCAGGTTGGAATTACCGGCGCGTTTTGTTGTGCAACTTTAACGTCACTGTGGGTCGATACACTTGTGCGACTGATTCATACGAAGTGCTGTCTGTATTCTGTGGAAGAAATTTTGAATCGTTAGAAATAGAGAGACCAGACGAAGATTTTCCAGTCCCAAAATCACATTGCAGACAGGTTGGGACAGGTCTGAGGCAAATAAATAAGGAACCAAACCTATATATAGTCTCCCCAAGTAGGTCAATCACTCACCCTAAAGAATGTCGCCTTCATCATTCTTGCAGAAGTAATAAGGCCCTGGAAATATTTTCGATCACTACCTAAAAAGATAGATGCAAAAATTAATTAAACACCGTGTCCGTTTGTCAATTTTTCTTATAAGCCTTAATCATGTAAAACTACATGCCATCTAGTCATCTACAACTTTATTCTATTCCCTTGCGCACTTTGGATTCCCTCAAGTTATGAGAATAAAATTACGAGTATGCTAATTTACAGACGGATGGGGTCATAATGAAGATATCGCCGTTTTTTTTAAATTACACGTATCACACAAGGAATTACTGTGAGGGTCAATGAGCTTTTACTTAGTAACATCCATAACAGGTATTCAAAAAATTTGAATAACATTTGTTTCATGTTTTACACTTTTACATGACAGAGACAAATTTCCAGTTCATTAAATGGCAGTAATTAACGCACATCAATCTGTTAGTGAACTGGCTATTATCGAGTGTATATGATCGATGATGCTCAGACATTTATAGCTCTAGTAGTAGCAATAGTAGTAGGTCAGTTACATAACTCCCCACCGGAAGTAGAACTAGTAAATAATTCTCAAAAAAGTTAGATATAAATTTTTTAAATTTTAGTATTAAAGAATCTATAATATTAAATGGTACATTTTAAGAATAAATCTTACAATAAATAAACTTTGCGAATCAGACCTTTACACTTTCATTTTTTTTCTTTGAAAATAATTGGAAGCTGATCGCTTCAGCGCTTGCTGATAAACGTTCTAGATTTCCGTGCGTGGGAGTTAGATTGTGCTGATTGTGCATTTGAGCAAATGCTTTTATAAATAGAAGAAATTATAAAGACTTTATTAAGAGCTAAGAGGTCAAGAAAGTCTAATCTAGATCATTTTTAGAACAATGTCATTTAGAAATATGCTATTCTATGGAAAATATGCAATAACTGGTGTAAAATAGTAGAAGCATGAAACTTTCATGTTTCATTATATAACATTATTTAATCCTACGTCACAAATAATTCCAGTGACGTATTTTCGGGGTCGCCCAGTATCGATTTCAGGCCACTGATTTCAATGTTAGGTCTCCTTATTGCAAAAGATCAAGAGCCGGATATCCTATGGGAGAAAGTTGGCACAAGTTCAAAGTGGTCTCGCGACTAAGAATTTGAGACAACTACCGTTAACGGGATATTGCGCAAGAAGCTGAAATTCTCAACTAAACGAAGACAGAATTTGGTCCATGCATACGCGCGCGACTTCTTTTAAAATCAGAAGTCCGTTTCTGGTGATTCATTGCATTCCTTAAACTCTTACGTGTGCACTTGTTCTCCTATTATGGTGATCCAAAATTATATATAGTCGATACAATGAATGGAACTTGGAACCTGCAGAATATACAGGTAATAAAGGTATATCACTTTACTGATAAAAACCACAGAGTAATTCATCACTAACAAGGCATAAACGATAAAGTTGTGACGTTTGGGATAACTTAACTACTAATCTTTACTGCACAACTAAAGTGCAAATAGACATTGAAGGTCGAGGGGGAATTCCCACATCACAATATTCATGAATATAATTTGCAATCGATGCTTCATGAAAACTTGTGCACCTGATTTTTATTTCTTTGAAATTTGTGCAGTAAACTTGAATAATGTGATTTATTACGACATTTACTGCATGTTAAAAACGACTTACTTTGAGTTGCACTAATCAAAGTTCTTCAATCAGGTGAAAAGATTGAAAGACTTAATTTCTTATCGTGTTTCATAAGTGGCCAAAAATAGCTTCTTAATCACGCAATCGTCATCCCGAAGATTGGAAGTGATCGAATCACGATCGTAATCCAGAGGCAGTGACGAAATTTTCTCGAAATTCGCGTAGTACTTATACTGTAGGAGACCAGACGGCCTAAATTAAATAGCAACCGTGACCGCGAATTGAATGAGGCTAAACAGTGTTAGCAACTGCCTTCCGTAAAACCGTGCATCGATTCCGCAAGAATTCCCGTACGGGCCGAGACATTGCTTGGAGATGAATGAAGCTTTCCGGGAATCAAATGCGGTGATTCAACATCTTAACGATCGCCTCGTGGTTGATTCTTAGCGACTGCGCTCGAAATTCATGGGCCACCACGATGACGAATCAAGTAGGCTACCCGAAGGGCTTTTGGAAGGCCAGCTACTTATCAATTCTAATCAAAGGGAACATTGGTCCATTTGCCTCTATCGATTCCTCTTTCAGATTTATTAACCTCCTAACATTATATAATTATTCGTTTAACTCAAAACCTAGTTGAGTCACGAATTAAGTAGCTCATATTGAATGCCATTTCTTGAATATTTTTACTCACGTTAGTCAAGATTCGAATTGCCTTATGCGGAAGCTGCAAAGTTGCATCAAAGTTACCTTGAACGTTGTACAAATGCCACATGTCGTCATTAGAAGAATACGTCTAATTTTAGCATTTTCTAAGAATGTTTCATTGGATTAGAAAAGGTACACCTTAACTGATATGTCTACTTCTTTAACTAAATAGACTTTGAAATCCGTATTACAAAACATTTTAGGCTCTGAGTGGATGATAGTATAATAGAGGAAAGACAAGCTTAACGAAAATAATTCGTGGGCATACCCGAATAATATGTAAACAAATTTAGCACGTTGAGCTCCACTTTCCTGCTTCCGTAATTGAGAATGATCACCCTGGCGTGTCTGACGACAATGATATTCAGAAGAAGTGATAATCTGATATAACAATGTTTGACAATCGACGTCAGTCATTTTGGGACTTCCCATCACTGATATAACAGAATAGTTTTAGCACCATGTCTAACCGGATTCTACCTGACCTTCCCTGCAGTATTTCAATGACTTGTCTCATTTTTTACTCTTTGTCTTATATTCTCTAGATACATTGAAATTATTAGACTATAATATATGAAGAATAGAATGAATGCTGTTCTAAAGTATAATGATAACGATCCACTGCTCATGGTCTATATATAAGATGCGTATAGGCGTCTCGTATAGTGAATGGCGTGCGAATATGAATGAACTTATTAGCCGAGCACCTTGCAGAGTGTGGATCGCATTATGCATATGTATATTGCACATGTATACGCCACAAACACTGAAACTGAAGGCAATCTTATCGTTTGTGAACGACAAACTGATAGAGAGTCCCAATGTGATGTGATCTCGTCTCAGCTTGAGAATGCTGGATGATTCCACAGGTGCACCACCACCACCTTCAAGGGAGTAATGCGATATCCTGCGTTGCATTTCGACCCTATCATGGAGGTCTTGCATTCGAGTTTCCAACGGATGGCGAACGGCGACACCTCGGTGAATCACTCGAAGGAAGTGACTGGGAGACTTTTTTTTCTTAGTATGCACAGTATGTAAAATACGCACGTGAAAAGTCAATCATAACAACAATCACTTTATGCAAACTTGTAGTTTCTAAAGTTCCACACATTTCCATTCATTTCTTGAATGATGTGGGAATCATCATCATATGTTCAAAATTTTTGTTATTGGATGTTCCCGAATATAATTTCAAAACATAATTTACAAAACATGATTTTGTAGCTTTCAAATGTTGATATTTAACTGTGAGTGATAATTTCTTTGAAATATTAAGCAACAGGCGGTAATCTTGGTGGGATTTTCTTCAGACTACTGCACTGCTTGTGCAGATATGCACATGCAAGCTCAAATTCCAGAACAGATGCCTCGCTGCTAACATATTATTCTCAACTTCTTCTCAGTATGCGATGTCAGGATTTCTTTACGCGGTACACAATTTACGAATACCATTGCACTGCGCTTCAGAAAATTTTAACCCTAAGACTTTACACCTAGGATGGTTGAATTCCCAAGCGAAATCCCTCTGGATTACCCGGAAATGCGTGCAGCAGGTGTCTCACCGTCTCTTGGTCGATAGGTGTCTTGTACTCTCAGCTGGCTAGCAGAAAGAGTTCGAGCTACTGGCTCTTATCAGCTCCTGGTAAAACTCTGTTCACTCCCGAGGGATTTCCAGTGGAAAACGCTTCTTGAAAGATCATCCTTGCAAATAGTTTCTCACGCGTCCAGCACTGAAATATGCATTTATGACTAAAGTTTCGCTGAGATTACATATTCAATCTGAATGTGTATTGTAGTCGTGACATTTTATTTTGTCTACTATTATGATAATAGGAACTATTTTCAACAGAAGCTCGCACGAAGAAGCTTTTTTTTAATTATAAGATTAAGATTATTAATTAACAGCGGATCATCGAAAACTAGAGGATTTCTATAGAAACTGACGAGTCGCAGCCGTTTTGTTTGACAATTGGGGTCAATGGTTTCCTGCTTGTACACTGAACGCGGTGTGACGCAATGAAAGTGTAGTGCCAAAGAAATGTGTGAATTTACGGCAGAAACGATCCTCGGCACACCTTAACAAAAACAATAATTCGCGTGCTCCACACTATCGATGGCTCTCTTTTCACATAGTTCGATAATTATTGAGCGACTTCTGGGAAGTTTCGCACACTGCAATCATGTATTTAGCGACCAAATATGGTTTTCTTCGATTGCCAAATTTTTCTCTAAGACTTGTTTGATGGAATACTTGGAAAATTGAAATTGAAGAGATAAACTCCATTAAATAGTCATCTTGGTATGGCAACAACTTCCTTTAAAACTAATCGATCAACTTCCCTTTCAGTATCGAGAAAAAGAGTTCTCTGCATTTATTTTCATTCCCTGCGAGTTGATTTATTGAATTTATTAAGATTATTGTATGAATTTTCACATTATATTTTATTATTTTACATATTTTACATAATGTACATAATTACAGCTGTAATTATTCTTTCACACAATGAAAACTAATGAAAATCGTCTGTTACAGGTGTTGTCAAGGGCCGATTTAACATTCTACTTGATATTAAGGTGAGTACTGTTTTCTACTCGTACATTTTCTGTAAAACGAAATTCCAATACATATTGCATTCCTGCGACATCCTGTGACGTATATTTTCGCGATGAGTCGAAGAGTCGTAAAAACGTAGGCGGAGTCGAAGGACTCGCATCCGTTGCCAAACAACGACATTCTTCCGATGGGGTGTAATTCTCTTGTATGAACTATTGAAGTGAAGAGTAATTTTTTCTATTAATAGTTATATGTTATATATATATATCATTAAACTTATTCGGGCAAATATCGCCATTAATTTCCATCATAGTGTCCGTTTGGCCCTTTTTCTAGTACCGATCATCTCCTGCATAATCTTTCTCACAAAACGGATTGACATTTACTTTTTTAAAGCTATAGACTCTATCTACAAATTTTATATGCATTATACAGGTAAATATTATGATTGGTAAAGCTATTACCTCTATCCTTACCTCTTATTGATTTTTATGTGATTGTACAATATTATGTCAATGGCTTATCTCAGTAGTACCGACTCAGGGACATAAATAATTGCAGATACATCGCGTTATATAATGTTTTGATTATGAGCCGTTCGCCTTGATAGACAAAGAAGATGATGGATTCAGAGGAGTGTACTCGATACAATGTATCTTTTGCTGGATATCATTGTCATCAATTATACCTAATATCTCTCAAGAATAACACAATATTCTTATTACATTCTCATCAGAGAAGGTTAATTAGATTTGTGTAAAATTGACCCCCTGTCGTTTTTATCAAAAGTCCACATTTTTTTGAATGGTGCTAACACAAATAAAAGAAAGGCAATGAGAATTTTTCTTGGAACAGAATCTAAGAATGAGGATATCGTCCAGACGAAAATTTAAATTTGCATTGACCCTTGGAAACCACAATGATTCGTGTCTTCGTATAAATAAATTAGGGGTCTCGTTTATCACAATTCACGTCAGTCCATTCAACTATTAAAATTTATATGTACATCCTTTCGTGCATGCCTCTTTTTCTTTACGCTTTATCACTTTTATCAGTTTTATCCACAAAACTCTTTCGATTTTAAGAAAATGACAAATATGATTCATCTAGATGTGTCAAATTTCGATCATCATCAGCTACGCATAGGTATATCCTATATATATATAATTGAATGAGTAATTCTTTAATCTAAAAATAAACATAATCTCGAAGTCGTTCTCAATAAAAAGGAGCTGTCACGTTTATAATATCATCACGTTCTTCTGGCGCTATACGAATTAAAATATTTCCCGGAGTATTAATATATATTCGCACCAAACACTAAAGCACAACAGAAAAAGAACTCTTAGTAATATCAATGACATTTTCTAAATCTAGAATACGATTGGGAATCTCAGGAATTCTTATCAATTCTTATATTATAAAATATTGCTGTGCCTCTGATAACCAGCTAAGTTTTTATCAGGTGTGAATCTTAAAAATGAAATAATATACATTCTTATAGAAGAGTTAATTTTTCTAATCGTGGAAATACAATTTCAATGATCAGTTTTAAGGTGAGGCGATCGGCTTAGTCTTTGGTGACAGAAACGTTTGATCATTATGCAAGCCAAGCCCGCAAGATGACCTAATATACGAGTTAATGTTGGCATAAAGTTGGTGTAAACGCTTTCCCTGTAGACAGTAGTGTTACCACCATCACTACACTCACCGATCACTCGCTAAAAATATAGACAGACATGCATAAATGAATCAAGCAGGAGGAAGAGCAAGCTGTGACTATTTTGTGTCTTAGGCTCATATCCTCAACCTATACCATTCACCAATGCTGATCAACCACTTTAGACGATCTAGATGGTTCTACTTGAGGTTAAAATAAGCCTGGTTTGTTAGAGCATGGTTTTGTGCTTTTGATTTCACTGAGGAAGTTTCTGCAATACTGCAGGAAGAAAGTACTGGAACGTCTTCATTTTATTTTGCTTATTTGGATGTTTTTATTTTATTCTTCGAAATTACACGATGCATTTAACCATTGCAGAATGCAATTTATGCGAGAATTATTAATTGTTATCGTAATTTGACTAGAAGTTAAATCGGTACAATTAATAGTGATTTTAAAAAGTGAATCATTTTAAAATGTGTAGTAATTACAGTAATAGAAAAATGAAACACATTTTTCATTTGATTAAATATAAATGAATCTATAAATATATATAAGCATAAGAGGTTTCGTGTGAATAGGAAATAAATATTCAGAATGATAACTTTGACTTTGTATGTGTTGAATGTAAATAAACAATGTTTACGCTTTCATTAGTAATAATGCGAGTTCAGTATACTCTCCGTTCGAGGAGAATGCACGGTTTCGTTACTGATTACGGAATTGTGTGGATTTTAAAGTTAAAAGTTGTGTTATGATTGAGTAAATTGTGATATTCGTTGAGAGATTTTTTAACAGTGGCATAGTAAAGTGCGAAATTTTTATGTGTGCGATTTGTGAGGAATAGGTGCAAGGTGAAATGCTTGTATTTGTGCGCGATCCTAAGCTTATCATGAAGCTGAATTTATTGCTGGAGAGCTTTTTTAAAATGGCAACTTTTTTGGAAATACAGGCTGTGATTTTATTTTATCTCTCACACAAACCGGTAAACATTCCTGATAAAATCATTCTAATCATAATCACATCACCTTTCATAGTTTTTATCAAGCTCCTTCCATTCTCAGAAAATTTGAACTACTTACAATTTGACTTCACAGAATAAATATTAAATAATATAATACATAATTTACTAATTATTCAAATAAGTAACTTAGCAATCTCAGCAATGACAGTCGACGGATTTATGACATATGTCACATGTTTCTTGTCTTTTATTTCTCATGTTGACGTTATGTTGACGTGATTTTGAATCAAGTTCAAGTTAATCAATTAGTTAAACAATTTCTTCTTCTTCTTCTTCCTTTTGAATCCACACAACTTATAAATTTATCAAGTACCATGTGAGGCAATCCACAGTGTCAGTGCAGTAACCTTTCCAAAAATCTAAAATAACCAAAAAAAATTAATACATCGTCTCGGAAGAACTCGCGGTTTTATCACAGGCAACAAATGAAAGCTGGCACTATGTTTTGAAAAAATATTGGCTCATCACCACCTATAGATGCGACTATTTGAATCCGGTGAGCCTCGTAAATAAGCTCCAAGAATATAATATAAATATTAGATTAGAATACTCCATTCTTCTGACAGTTGACAGATTTGTCTAGTCAAACTTTATCTCTTGAGAGATAAATCTACTGATTTTTTTTTAATTGTAGAAAAACCCTAAACTCACGGGTATTTTGATTGAGTCACCAAAAGTGACACAAGTCTGACTATTTTGTTTTTTTTCAAACAGAAATGATATGAGATAACTTTCATGTTATTGGATTGAATAATACCAAGTATTTTGATAATTGAAGAGTTTTTGAATTCGCAAATATATTCAGAGAATGGAAAACACTCCTTAAGATTATAAAATCGTAAATATTTATTCCTCGAATAGATATTGAATCGAATTCCAGTATTAGTTAAGACTTTGAAGCTTTTCCAATTTATGGAATCGGCGGAGAACTAATTGGAACGAATTTCAAATCTATTCATGAAGATTTTCAAATTTAAGAATTTCTAGTAAATATATCGTAATATGATCATACTTTTTATTTATTCTTTCACCCCCCTGTAAAACGATCGGACTAAATTCGCTGTTCTCGCGATTCGGAAATCGCAATAGAATTCTTTTTGGACTGATCGTCCGATCAGTTCTCTTGCGAAGAGGAGCTTTTTGTTCGCGGTATATACAGCACGCATTGCATATTGCGTCGAAGCAAAATCCTGGGTGGTCCAACGTGGCCGAAAATGTTAAACAGAGCAGAGTAAGGGAGAAATGATGAAGGAGAGAGCGATGGAGAAAGAGAGAAAGAAAAGCTCATCCGCGTGCCTTCGTATACCACGGAATGTAACCGATGTCTCTATCCGCTTCTTTTGTCCCCAACCTCTTACATCGCGGACCACACGAATCGATAATTACTCGAACGAGAAATTGCTACCGCCTTTTCCACTTTGACTGGTTTTTAAGTGTTTTTTCGAATACGCGCGTCGCGATGACCGCTTCGCGAATTTTGCACGTTTTGTACTACAGAACAAATGGATTGGTTCTCCGAAGACACGTGTGACATCCTCTGAGTGCAACGAACCTCTTATCAAAATCGAATCCCACATTTCTTGCAATATTTTATTGATTTCTTTTTTTTAAGTTGACCACTTTGTAAACTCGAGTTTAAATAACGGATCCCGGAAGATATATTGAAAAAGATAACTGTTCTCTTTCTTTCGATTTTATTGTCAATTGAATTTGTATAAAAAATAGTGGAATAAGTATAGTGCAACTTATTAAGAAAATGGCACAATTCTAATTTGCGTAAAAAATTGAAGTAAATCACTGATACAATTCCACAGAAGCAAATAAAAACTGAACTTTCGTTTCAAGAATCAAGAGATTTTCAAATTGCATCAGGTGCGATTATTTAGTTTCAAGGGAAGGTTGCACTTTTCGTGGGAAATGATGAAATATTTTCTGCTTGTAGTAAATATTTGAAAATTACATCAGGTGTTTGTTAATTTGCATTTACAGTTTGAGGAAACAAATCATACTTCCAAAGAAGAAAATAAAAGAAACATTAAATTCGTCACAATCAACAGTTTTTTTGAATTGCGTCAGGCTCGAGTGCATGAGTTTCAAGGGAAGGTTTTGTAAAAAACGAGATTTCCATTCAATTTACTTCTTGAATTGCTTCTTGGTAGTTACTTTATTTGATAAAGTAAAAAAAGTTGAATTACATAAAGTACGATCCAGAATTATTCAACATTTGAGGGTCAATGTTAGTTTCGAATTCTGTGGAAAACACATTTGTTTTCTAGGGAGCAAATGATATCGTTGACTCATTAATTAAGGTTTAGTTCTTTTTACAAGGTGGTTCGCGTTTACATTTTCTACGTAATACTAGTCACCACTTAACCCCGTTAGTACAAATCAGCTGAGGGAAACCCATATACACGATACAGTCATGTCATAGTGCGTGGGAGTAACAACTCTCCTCGTTATTTATGTCACATTATGATTATAAAATTTGCACTCAGAGGAAAATAAAAAGAATGAAAAATAAAAATAATATAACGCTCATTTGTAACTGATCTAATTCAAAATATTATTTAAATGCCTTGCTTATCAAACACTACTATTTCTCTATTATTCTCAAGAAAGCATTCCGCACAAGTGAATAATAAACTCTATCAAATGAAATATATTTTCATTTCCCTGGTAAATATTTTTAAATAGATTTGATAAAATGCAATGCGTAGAAGCAGCAGATTTTTCCACATGAGATAGGTCAGTCACAACCGGTTTAAACCTCTTGGTTATACATGTGACTACTCATTTTTTTCCGATTTGAAAAATCATAACAAAGCCGCATTCTTTTGAACTAATATAAGAAGATAGTTCAATCTTCTTCAGGGAGGCGTCACCGAACTGCGTAGTTTTTCTTTAATGCTTACATAAAAAATATGAAAATCTCTGCAGTTCGTAATTTTAAAAAACATTTTTCAATGCTTAGAATAATGGACTTATAAATAAAAATGCTACTATAATCGATACTCATCGGGGTAAATAAGAGACCTAATTTATTTTTGCGTCATTCATTATGAGAATCGGTTCCAACAACTTCAATAAATAGGAATCACTTCAAAAAATCAGTGCAAATTTAAGCGGACGTCTGATTACACGAGTTTACATACGTCACGCACTACGATATTTTGTTACGTCACATATCGTTAAAAATCTCGGGTTAGCGTTGGTGTAGGTCGCAGAAGAAGATGTGGAATGAGATTTCTGGGTTTTTGTGTCGTTGGCTACGACTTACACCAAACGAGACTTGATAGTGACTTGATTATTGGTGAAAGAGCTAATTTGATTCCCAACTTCTATCCTTTCCCTCTTCTTGTCTGACGCACTTCCACTTCCCCTTCGGCTCACCGCTTCCGGATTATCTGGAAGTTTAGGTCGATCGCCGAGTCACGAATTCCGTAAGATAATAAAAAGAAGGGGAAAACGGAAGTGTGGCGATTCACTCTCTTTCTTATTTCAGAGAAGATATCCACGGATGACGTAGCATTCTTTACTCTTACTCGATCTCCAGACTATTATGAAAGGATCCACGAGACCAAAGTGCCTATCTCATTAATAAGTTTTCTTATTAATCGAAATGCACCTGTTTCATTCAGTCAATTTCATTCCATTTTCTTATATTTCTCTATACAGCCGTTTATTCATAAGGATGTTTATTTATACAATGTTATCCTAGTAAATCAATATTTCTCAATTTGTTACAAAAGAGTTGAAAAAAAGGGAAATACCCGGTATTCAGTATCAGTTTGAATAATTGTCTTTATATCTCTAATTAACTTCTTCACCATTTGAGAAATCGATATCCTGGAGCTTCCTTCCGGAAGCATAATCTTATTTCACTGGGTTTAAGTCATTTAAAGTAGATCCAGACGAAAAAATTCTACTTGCTGGGATTTCCCAAGGTGATCAGTCATTCAAACTATATAGATATATTGATGGCCGATTCCTCGCATCGGTATGTACTTCCTGGATATTTACGAGAACGCGTGCTACATAGTTGTTCAGCCAATGGTTTCATAAAAAAGAAGAGACTAACTGAATGACTGATTCACTGTTTACTCGAATTTAAAAATAGTATCTCAAGTCGAGTCTTTTCCCCCTAAACGAATACATTATCGAGGGACAGTTTATTGGAGGAATCAATGATTTTACATACTTATAATCGATTCAGAATATGAAATAAAATTATATTCAGGAAGTACATGCTTAATTAGGATATTGGATTAATGAATAAATTTAATTTCGTTATACTCATTTGACATACGGAAATTGATGAAAAGTCGAATTGAGGAGTACTCATAGACCTCTTAATTTTTGTTTACTCTGGATTATTTCCGCTTTCAAACTACAATATTGAATCTCCACAAAATGATCTACAATTTCCTTGAGGGTGGATAAGAAAGGACTCGATGTCTATTTGGTTTCACTGTGAAAGGTTATTCGAGGAGGTTACGCTTGCGATTAGGATTTACGTCGACCTCAGAGATCAGTCTCATAGATTAGAAGAACGAGCCGCGCACCAATAATAAAAAGAATCCGCAAAAGCACAGCTGCGGGGGCAGGTTTAGACCTGCGTGCATCTATACAGTTCTTTTCAAGCGTGCCAAGCAGATGCGTGAGATTTATCAATGGGCCTCGTATATTAGGCACGAGTTCAAATTCGATGATTGAAAATAAAATAGATCTATTTCAGCATTGATCCTTGATTCCATGATTCCGTAGAAAAACATGAGCGGGGTTAGACAGTTAGGATCTACAAATTCAAGCGGCATTTCATTGATAAATCCTGAAATGAAGATACTCCTTCTTTATAGAAATTATAATTATTTTTTTTTTCATAAATCATCAATACTGAACTAAAAATATAAATTATTTAATTAAACATATAAAAAGATGAAATTTTGGTTTTTTAATCCGTATTTTATAGATATAATATTAATATTGTTGTCTGATGAGAATTAGAAATTTTTGCGACACGCGACCTTCTAGACAATCCGATGAGAATTGAAAGTGCGTTACATATGTAGAGAGTATTTTAATCCAGGTATAGATCGTGGCGCACGTGCAAATAATCACGTTTCTGGGTTTTATATCACTCTTCTAAAATGTATTTATTCAGGAACTTTGTAGAAAACATCTTGATTTCGACATACTTTGGAATAATGTTAAAATAATGATTTGTATGAAAAGTTGAGAGTCCACTGATATCAAGTGATCCTCGGTGGGATCATAATTAATTTTCGGAAAGTAGAACAAGGAGGGTTCAAAAAAGGGACAAAATAGGATAATCAGGTTTAGAAAAAAGAAGACAATGAAAAAATGCATTTTTTACAAAACAAGTAGACTCAAGTCTGGAGTTCTGTCATTATCGGTCAATTATCGCGCCTCGTCTAGCTCACGGCAGAGATGACCTCAGCATTATTCGAGATATACCACGAAACAGAAGTTCTTTTCGCGAAACTTTCTGAGCAGTAACTGGAATTCAAGATAAATGTCTGAGATGAATACTTTTTCTGATAATTGGCGATTTTAAACCATCTTTTTCTAATATTCCATATATTTTCGGATGCAGGTTAATAGGATAATCAAATCTATATTTGATTACAATAAGAAATTTTCGCTGCTGGACTCTGGTTATATAATGAAACCAAGCAGTTAATTTAAATCCAAATAAGCGGATAGACTTCCAGCAAGGGGTAAATACGTCGGCTGATAATTTTAGATTTTTATTTCAAATATTTCCGAATGCAGGCCAATGAGTACCAAATATAGATTTGATTAAAATGAGAAATTTTCGCTGTTGAACTGCGGTTCAATAATTAAACCGAGCAGTCCATTTAACCCGAGATTTCACCCCAAAGAAGCGGATAGACTTTCTGTAGGGAATTCTGTTGGATTTGGATTAAAGGGGTGATAAAACACAAATAATTCAAATATATAATCCGTGTCGACTTGAATTACTTTTAAAAGGGTTCCTGGGTGAAAATTAGGGATCTTATCACCGCGAGTGACCTTTACTTTTTTATTAACCGAGTGAGTGCACCACAATGCACCTGCGAGATGATCTATGATCTTGTAGAAGACGGAGGATCGAATGAGTCAGTGGTTGGTGCGGAACTGTACGTTTCATGGACCCGAGTAGAGGTGGGGATGATGATAGCGTTTCTGGTGGGGTAGTTCGGTCTTGCGGGGAGTTATGAATGAGTTTCAGAGCCTCCGATCGTAGGAGGTGGGTGGAATAGTGGAGAGGGTATGGCGAAGTGGGGGCGGACGAAGTGGTAAGTGACCAAGCGCTCAGGAGGGCGTTTGGTGGTGGGGGTTGTAGAATTGCATTGAGAAAAAGCGGGGTGAGGGCCACGTGCTTCGGTGCCTTTACAATCCTATATAGGCATCGCACGGTTCAACGAGTACCATACAGTCATACATTCCGCTCACACTCGTGAGGAACAATCCCATGAAAAAAAGACATAGAAACGCTAAAAAGACAGAGAAACGCAAAAAAGACTGAGAAACGGAAAAAAGACAGAGAAAAAAGGGAGAGAAATAGAGAAAGATACAGAAGAAGAGAGGAAAAGACAGACAGGACACGAGCAGAAAATACCCCAGGACCGAAGGTGAAAGGGAGGAACAGGAAAGAGGGATTAGAAAGAGACCTACCGACACTGGTAGACAGAAGTCCAAGTTCCACCTCCATACCTTTGCAGGTTCACTCCTGCTATAACAACGCCTACCTACCTACCCATCTACCTACCGTACGGATACGTGAAGGTGATACTACCACTTGGGATCTACTCGGGACACGAGACTAGTCACCTCAGTCAACTTCTGACACTCGAGAGGACACGTTCCCTCTAGCTTGACCGGTCAACTTTCTGCAAAGTGTCAAACTTTGATTTTATCAAACTTTAGAACGCAACCCCTAGAAAATTTTATTTATATAAACTAGTAACTTGAATTTACAACCCCTAATTGGTGCTTCCCTCTTCAAGTTGTGTACCACCTCCTTCGATCTTCCCCCTTTCACCCTAACTCCCTCCATCTCAACCCCACCCCCCTTGTATAAGAATCAGTGCATCGCGTGTGGCGGGACCAGTGCCAAACGGATTGTGATTCTGTGCAGACGCGTTTTAGTGTCTAACAATCAATCAGTAAATCACTATTCATTTTACTAATTGGTTAACTTCTTAGTGGTATCATAATTGATCAAGTATTTCTTTCATTTGATTCATCTAATGTAGATGTGCAGTTGGTTTTTATTCTATGCAACGTAGATTTGTACACATGCAAAGCACACCTTCCACCTATCTGCACGATGACGCGTTCGTGTGTGCGGGATCGTGAGGCGCGAAAGGAATCGATGTATGTACTTGAGAAGAGCGAACCAGTGATAAAGTGCGATGCGATGATGATGGAGCGACTTGGTGCGGATAGAGTGATCAATTTTGATCATCCGACGATGATGGAGGCGATTTTGACCCGTGATCAAAGGACCACGGTCCATAGGGTCCTTGACTGTTCCAAACTTAATAAGGTTCCCTCGTTGTTGACGACGAGTGTGGAAAAATCTTCAGCTACCTTTAGCAGAAGAAGCAGAACCGAGAGCAAGACTGTTCAAGACTCTGTGCTAAATATTCAAGTGCCAAACACCCGGACATATAAAAATGACGTGAGAACGTACTCTAAAGTGCCTAGTTGTGATCCGTGTATCGTGACTCGTTCTAGTTGCGAACGTAGGATAGGATCTTCCAGAAAAACCATCTCCGTCTGCTCATGGCTCAGTAAGTTCCTCATCATCATTTTCATCTCGATCATTTTTCTGTCACTTGGCAAAATTTCTGTAGTACCAATGCTGGATGAAGGATCTTGGATTGTGTTGATCTACTAGGGAAAACATGTCGTGAGTTGATCATCATCGTTTTTGCAAATAATGATGATGTTCAGGAGATCTTACTATGTGTTCACCAACAAAATTTGATTGACTCTTGATTCAATGATTTGGATCAATAAATTTTGGGCAACACTAGTTTTAGACCAACATACTTTAAGAACCTTCTGAGTTGGTTTGTCAAAAATTTTATTCGCCGGTAGATTATCTGAAAGGCAATAAATTCCATTTTGCATTTTATAGCTGCAATTGTTTCAAGTAATAAGGAAAACTGTTGATTTAATTATTCGCTTATTGCAATAAATGTTAATTTGGGGTGGGTATGATGTAGAAATAAAAGGTCTCATAAATCAGTTAATGTCGTCTGAAGGCTATTGAGTCTTTCGGCGGTGCGGTACCGCAGCGGAAATCGGTTGGCGGGCTTTTTAACGGCCGGAAAAGCATGGACTCGTGCTTCGATTAATTTATCTCATCAACATTCTCCACCCGCACTTGATAGCTCACCAGTACATTTCTCCGAATGTAATGCGCGGGATTTGCAGTGATCGCTGGAGGTGGGTCAATAAGACCCCTTTTTGAGTCCTCAATTGGAAAATAAAAGTTCGAAAAGGTTTCATTTATTATGGGAAATGATTAGTAACTTCTAAAATTGACTTTTCAACTGCGTAGAATAAATTTATCTATGAACAATAATAATTTTCTCTTGAATATAAATAAATTCCAATACTGTGAATCTTTGAGTTGCTACAAGTGATTACTAATTAGAAAAAAATGTATCAGTTTCTCTATTAATCACCTTAACAATTACTGGTAAATCGACATCAAATAACTAACATAAAGTTCCTGAAATCTCTACTATGTGCGATATTTGTTCACAGACTGTCGTTGAGCTATTTGCGTTGCTCTTATTTTCCTAGTTTAACGGGTTCACATGTCGGCAAGAATTGTTTTTTAATTTCCTTTTTTTCAACATTACTGAATTTTCTTTAATTTAGCAAATGATATCATAAGTTATTCAAAAATCTGCTGCAACTTTTTTGATGAGTTCTGTTCTATTCATAATTTATACAAAATGCTTTAAATTTTTGCTCTGGAATGTAAACAAAATATTTTGAAATCTGAGTGCTCTCAATATTTAAGCTCAGAGATTCTGTCATCCAATGTGTAAAAACGAGGATTCCCCATGTCGCATCGTTTCCTTATATCGTAGGCGGAAAGCGTTTTTCTTGCCGGCAAGATTTTCCTTCCAGTGTGTCTCACAAGCTTCTGACGTCATTGTCGTGCGAGCCGATGAACGTATATTAGTCATCATGCTAGTAACGGTTCAACCTAACGATAGTATATTACCTAATTCCACACCTGAGATTCATTTTAAAATTGTTAACTTCTATACAAATATTTCTTATTAGCATTTTCTTAAATCGATAATTTATTATCCGAATGAAAAGATTTCCAGAAGGAAGGTGGAAATCGAGGACGGAATACCTAGTTGAGGTGATCCACCTGTTGAGTTCGCATAAAGCCGTAATCACATTCTACAGGTGGTTCAATGTTTGGACCAGGGGGAAAAGTCACTTTACAACCCGTGTTTATTTCCTCGGAGAATAGAATCAATTGAAATGGGAACACTTTAGAAAACCTCAGTCCTCACAACTGTTACAAATACTGACCTATAAAATCTTGATTGTGCTCTTCTTCTCCAACTCATAAACATTATATTCTTCTCTTCCTGGCTCTATTTTATTTCTTACCTTTTTTCAAGAGCAGTTAATCTTTTAAATCCTTTTATCCGAGTAAGGAAAATCTAACAAGCGCCTGACTAGTTTCGTCACGCTGATTGGAATGCGCTCTATTATGGGGACTTTTAAAGGGATGTTTTTCTTTCAAATTTCTGTGCTTAACAAAAAAATTGGAACTGATTTTGCAAACAGTTTGGACACATCTTCTATTCGAATGAGAGTTGACTTTAATAAATCGGTGAACGTGTGCTGCGTACGCGACCTACCGCAACGCACCGTGATCTCGGATCGAGAGAAGGAGTAATGTGGTGGCAAGAGTCGCGGGTACCGGGGTGAGAGGATAAGGGACCTCCGACGTGCAAGGTGGGGTATAATGGGGTATAATTGTCGCAAGCAATGCGAGGACAGTGCACCATTACTGCATTTTTCTTCATGTTTCTTGCCTCCACAACGCGAGATGCTCCTTCGGACCACATCGTTCTTCGCGCTGACCACTGTCTCTCTTGCACTATTTGTGCTCTCGGTCGCACCCGCGCAACTCACTTTTTTTCTGTTATGCCGCGGTTCTCAAGAATTTCATTGGAACGTCGCGATCGCTCAAGTCCTACTCTTTCTGACTCTCTAGAGTCTCGTTGAGGTAGTCCCCAGATCACACATTTGTGCCCAAGAAAGATAAACCGCTATTCTCTAACTATAAGAGTGTGAAAAAAAAAGAATAATTAAATTTTTAATCTGCCATGGCTCAAAATTACCGGAATCCTAGAGAATCCATCAACCCTAGAGAAGTTTAATTCAAATTGTTCTTTATTCAGACACGAGCTTCATTAGCTAGGAAATAAGACTTACAAAAATACAGACGGTATCTTCAGAAAGAAATTTGCGTGCGAAGATTGCATTTCTGGCGAGAGACGGGGCTTAAAAGCCTCTCTTTAATATGCGTTAAGTATACGATGCTTCTTCCTTGCCTCCTCTTTCTTTTTCTCCAGAAGAGTGGGCCTTGCGTCCGTCCTGTGTGGCGATCCACGTGCTTATGCTAAATTTTTCAACACCTCGACTGCATGGCGCCACCCACTTTAGCCACTTTAGAATAAAGTTATTATCTCCCCTCATTTGGAAATTTCTTTCCTCTAGTCAAAGAATTAAAGAAAATAATTCAAATCTAATCAAAGATTGAAATATTCCGCCCTGAATATTGCAACATCCTCTTGTAATTATAAATGCCTCGAAATGAAAGTTTCTGTTTGAATTGAATCGTTCGAATTGACTTCCTCTCACTACTTTCGAAAGTCTGTCATGGAATAAAGATATCAAAAAGGGTGTACCGGATTAAATGCAGAGTACAGTAGCGGTAATTGGTATACGAAATCGGTGCATTTCGTTGTCGCAAGGCCCATCATCATGGATCGTAACTCGCGAAATGATGCGGCGACCGGGTCCAGCTCTGGAATTCGCGTGGACGTAATTCTCGTCCTCGAAAAGGACCGAAACTGCCGGATGATTATAAAGGCGGCCCCGATTGAAATTCTCTATTTGGGTACCCATCCGTATCGATGAAAGGCAACTGCCCCGGAAGCTTCGGATCCTTTTCCATCATCTCATCTCACGTTCAATTCGGTCAAATTGTTACTGCATTATCCAAGCAGCAATGCTTGACTGTAATCGAATAATTCCCAACGATTCTTCATTTTTTGCTTATTATATGCTCACTTTGAGTTGGACTTAATTCTTTATGGGTGAAAATTTGCAGGTTCTTAAAGTACACATTCGTCAAGCGATAACTGCTATTGATGATACATCACTTTTCTTACCTTTATTTTGTAAACTTTCCTTTCTAATTACTTTACATTAATATTATTATTATTATCATTAGGAGTAGTAGTAGTATTATTATTATTTTATCTTCTTATATCAAAATTTTCAGCTGTTTCAAAATAATTCATCTTAATTTAATTAACATTAGTTGTGTGTGTTTTAGGGCTAAGCAGCCTCTTACTGGCCTTTCTGATTGTGTCGGTGTCCAGTGCCCCAGCAATGAACCGCAAAGAAAGACGGATGGATGTCCCGGCGAAGTGGGTGAATCCTTGTGGTTTAGCAGCCGATGACTTTGAGGCTGATCAGGATGTAGTGCAATTAAGTGACGATCAACTTCTTGCCCAGGTTGTCTTACAAGCTAAAACAGCCCTTATGCACGCACAGCTTTTCCGCGATGATTATGTAAGTACTCAAAATTCTTCAGAAACTCTTTTCCTAAATCGTTTTATAAAAGTCGTCAATAATTATTGACATTTTAATAAAAAGCTACATCAATAATATCTTAAAGCGTGTGCGAGGAAATTGATAAAGTCATCAATGAGTGTGAGTAATTACCAGACTTCAAAGAGAGGGGAGAGCGGAAGACAGATATAGCTCTACTTCCGGCTAGCCACAGAATATCAATATATTCACAAGAATATATTGATATCTGATTCAGAGATCGACTTGTGAAACTTTTACAACTTTTGCCTGAATGATCTTGCTTTTAGAGGAAATTGAATTCATCCAAAGCTTCTTTTTCCGAGTCTCGCTGATTAAATATAAAAATTTGGAATTGTGGCACGAATATTTTTAATCATGGTGAAATTTGAAACATGTAGTCTCTTGCCAGGTTTCGGAAAGCTGGGTTCTCAGATCTTTAATGAGCAGTATAATAATAATCGCTAATCATTTATCCTTTTGTAAAAAAATGGTTTGCTTGATTATAAGATGAGAGTCGGCTCTTTTGAGTACTCGTGACCCGAGAAACGATCGTAAAGACCAAAGTAAGAGACTCCCGTGTCTTCGCGTGCGTGGTCACCGGAAATGGATGAACGTTCTGTGGTTCCCCACCTTCCCAAGTGCGGAGACTCGAACACACGTTCGTTAATCTGACGTATATCTATCACTGCGAGCCCGCGACGTCCTTACCTGCGACTGATAGATCGCTGGAACACCCAGAGAATTGCTAATTCGTTGGAGTTTAATCTGCCGTCACACAGTGTATAAGCTGGATCGGTTGTTGACTGTTTAATTAAATTTCAAGCTACATTCAAATTCTGATATTTATGGATTCAGCCAAACGAAAAAATGTCGAAATTGATTTTCTAGCTGTTGCTTAAATTCAATGGGATTTAGAATGTTAGAGAGTCAAACTTGCTAAACTGAAATGATGAAAAAAAATCTTAAGATCTGGATACACCATTGCATGAAAGAACAGTTACATTTTATGTTTGCGAATATAATTCCATTCTCATTTTGCACATGGATTGCTTTTAACTTTTGAAAGAGACTTTTTTGCCGCCAGAGATTTTATGTAAATATTTCAAAAACGTAGATTACATCGTGGGATCATTGCCAGATAGGATAATAGCTTTGCGTAAGCAAAGCATTCTGGGTCTAGTCACGCGTTAGGCAAAATTTTATCCATATAATTATGATGGAAAAGCATACACTCACGTATATGAGACGTCCTTTGAATATTCAATGACGATTAGATATTGTTAGTTTGGACCACGTGGAAATTCAGTTACAATTTCGTATCGTAATGATCGAAATAAAAAAAAGAAAGAATGGAGAACTGGTCTATTTCTTCACAATCTTTGTGCGTGTATCACGCTAAGAATTTCAAAGGAAGGAAAAGAATTCAGAAAGACAAAGTTAACTATTCCCTTAACGAAGTCCTCGTAACCGATCGTGTCTATTATCTTCATCAAGGACAATAAATCACTCGGACCAATCGCTCTCCAAGGTCCTGACCGAAACAAAAGGGATAGAAACGGAAACCACAGCTTCGACTTGTGGTCGCGGATGAAATTTTACTCCGGTTTTTGAGCTACATTAGACCTACTTTTTGCTAATCTGCATGTCATGAAGAATCTTGGATATGAGTTAAAAATATTTCTTTTTACGTCTCGAGTATCAATGATTGTATTAAGTTCGCTTATCCTGAAATAGAAATATTCATAAAGCTGTAACAAGCGATCAAGATGCATAACAAATCGGTATCTGGATAAAAAAAATGTTATCAAGTCTTTCTTTAAGAAGGACTTGATAGTAATGGAGATTTGATGACGCACTCTTCGTAGGAAAGTAAAGTGGCATTCCTTCTTAAAAAGCAGTTGACATCTCCAACTGAAAAGGCACGTGACACTATTTCTTATCGAATGAAACAATGACGTGGAAACTGTCGTGGGATTTTCGCACCTTTGAGTCTCTACAAGTCCCAACCCTCTTTTAACAACGGCGTTCATGATTAGTTGCATCATCGCGCTCGAGATACTCGAGACTAGTGTTTTCTAAGTCAGCGCATAATCGGATATATTCCTTGGAACGACTATAGGAGCAGGATTCGAGTTTGAAAGAGGAGGAAGAGATATAGAAGAGCTCTTGGCTTGGAGTGCAGCACAGGTGTGTTGTTGACTGATACCAACTTACGGCGACACACTGTCTGGTGGTCCAGTGACGCCATCATTCAAGTCTATCGTTTCGTGCCTGGCAGAGACAGAGAGTGCCAATGAAGGGAGAAAGAACGACTGATAAAGAGCCAACGCCAATGAGTCTTTAAAGTTCAAGCGAATGAGAGTCGCGAGTATCTTGAGCCAAAAATAGAGGAGTGCTCTGATCATCCTTTCGGCTGATTACTTCTAAGTTTAACTTGATCTAAAAGTAAACAGTAAAATTGATGACTCTGTTACTGTTTCTTAAAACGTTGTAAGCCATTGACATCTACATTAAAAGTTCTTGCTGACTGATACGTGCAGAAAGCCAAGAATCGTAAAATATCGGAAGCGCAGGATTCCAATAAATCAGAATCGGAAGCTGCCCCTCCTCGAGTGAAGGCACCTACCAACATCGGAACTCTGCCTGCATACTAAAACCCAGACCGGATACGATACACGCCAGCGTATAAACTTGCCTTGATACTACGATTCTTTGGTGTCTGGTGCATCTTTCAGTCATCCTGTGATTTTTCAAGGCTGCACTTTATTATCCTGCGAAAAAAATCCGAATTTGCTGACTCTCGTGTTTTCTTGGCTCCATTCAAAAATTGTAAGAATCGCTTCTCGTTAATTGAAATGTGGGATTAATTCAATTAATTGAACTCTCCACTATGCGTCGACAAGGACCGTGTTTTTTCGAATTATAAAGTATAATTTGATTAGTCCTTATTGCTTTTACACAGGGTTTACAGCATTGACTAAGTAGCTTCTTTCGCACGCGTGCCTACCTTTTCTCAGGTATACCTTTTTCTGAGTTTCATCAAACCCGTTCGATGACGAATAATCCACTGTCTGCTCCTCTGCCTCCTTTATTGTGAAAGACCAGAGAAAAAGATGGCTACAACTTTGTCTTTTGTATGTAGAGGATACAAAATATCGCTGTGTGGTCGCATATACTTATATTAATAATATCCATTTCGATTTCTCTTTGGGGTTCTGACTTACAGACGTCGGTGCTAATTAAGTATGGATTTACGATGTGTTCGTGTCGCCAATTTCCTTAATAAATTCATAAAAGTGACCAAGAAGCGATTATAGACCCTCGGAGAAGTAGAAACTTTCCACAAGCGGGGTATAATAATTTTTCTAATCTAATTCTTCCAGCAACAGAGAATGGCTAAATTATTATATTATAAAAGAAAGAGATTACATTGTAAGACCCAATCACCGGCTATTAACGCAAGTCTTATGCATATGGAGAATTCATGGCAGGGACCAGTTTTGTACATCGTAAAAAATCTTCCTCGCACTCTTTCTCTGTCCTTTTTTCTCTGGCCACACAGGGAATATAATCGTAAAACAAGTCGGTGCTTCGAAGTCGACTGAAGGCAGGAAGTAGGCTGGATTGTAGGTAACCGAGTGTAGTGGAGGACCCGTCAAAATCAATTAGCCTCCTCTTTTTCTATTTCTCGCTCTTTCTTTACCTGGCGACGCTTTGTCGCTTATTACAAGTTATAAAATTTCAGTATGACGGCCTCCAAGCCGCCGCAAAATTTTTATACCAGATTTCGAGAGGAATAAATGTTCTTTATGTCATCATCATCAATGTCTTTTAATCTTATCATCAAAAGTATGATATGTGCACAATGATTAAAAAGATGCTGATTAACATTTTGATAGTTGTAAATGAGAACATTCTTGACGTCGTTTTCCCATGTTAAATTATCATAAAGTGAAATGATACCTGCAGAACAGTAGGTAGCCAAGTACCATGTTTTCAAAACATGAGATATGAAGAGAAAATATTTTACTTTAATTTGATGCGAGACGATACTATGCTCTTCCGTGGGAGTGTTTAGGAGTCGTTGACAGCACATTTCTCTGGGTTGGTCTCTCTTTTACTCAGCAGATGCAGAACATTATCATAATCTGAGTCTGAGTGGAGTAGTATCGCAAGTTGATTATTGCCATTCCTACGCTTGATAAGAACTCGAGCACGATGCGATCCCCGTGGGCCAGCTGGCTGCAAGACTGGAGACCTGCAGAACCGAGGTCATATGGACCAGGTTTAGTCGGAAGTAGCTGATATCTCTTCTTACATCCGTTACTTGAGTGCATTGATGCAGAGTTCAATCATTCGACTTCTTGCTGTTCAACATTATCCCTCAGTGACCACTCTTTTATATCTCAAACGCGAAACTTATTTTTGGGAGACTTGTCTGAGTTAATGAGTTTGGACCTTTATCTAGTTTATGACATCACTGCTTGTTCTCTGTAAAAGTCCAATCAAACTGTTTTAATGAATCGAAAGTGAATAATTTTCCCCAAAACGAAGCTAAAAATTCGCATATAAACACGTTTGTGTCTTCCGTTCTGTTATCATTCGCAGTAAACTCTCCACTCAAAAGGTATTTCTATTATGCTTCTATTAAAGCAGCCGGTGCATTTTGCAGGGCGCGTGCTGTGTCAACCACATTGCAGAGTGTTTCCAAGTAGCCACAATTGTCACATGGGTGCGAGAATATAACTTGCACGTTTCACGTGGTATATTAAGTTCTGAAAAGATTACTTTCGTTAAATTGGAACTGATTTTTAAATTGCATCATTGAATATTCTGTTTTAGATTATAAAACGTTGAAGAAATAATTGTATTTATTTTCTACAACTTAACTTAAGGAGATATTATTTTATTTCTACTCTGAATCAGAAAATTCTGTTGATGCCGCTTCTACGCCAATGCGCGTTTAGTCACTGATTACTTTGACGAGGATTCGCTTATGTGATTCGCCCTGACTCCAATTTTCTTCCTGGTATACGATCGAATTGCGAGTTCATATGAGTAAGCGTGCCGCTCTCTTTTCACGCCTTTTTCCACATGACTGAACTCTGACTTTTCGGGAATTCCTAAAGAAAAAATTTGGTTGACACGCGACATGTAAAATATTATGAGACTGTTTGTTTAAATAAATTTGTGAACTCGACAAGTAATGATGTAGGTAATTTTCTGGTTCAAGGTTTCAAAACTTGAACCTCAGACAGGCATTGTTTTTTAGTTTGATAACCGCAAGCTTTATCTTCGTGGGATGCGACGGCGCCACCCAGTAGACAATACAACATGCTTCTTCAGTTCTCTCACCTCTTTCGTACTTCTTTTTTTAAACTCTAACTTTTAATTGGAATTTGATATACAATTCTTTTGCAAATTTCCAAAGACATGAATAATTCAAATTGTATTGATACAAGTGGGAAATATGAAAGATTTTCAATTTTATTTTATTTTTGTTGCAGATTAAAGAGATGTTCACCACCGATTTTGATGACCTTCATTCGTCCTGGAAATCAAATCGCTACGATTGGCTGCCCGGTCTTAAGCAGATACCAAAACAGCTTGGAGAACCGCTGAGCCAAGAGTTTCTGAACAAGTTGGAGCTTCGGAATGTAAGTTGATTTCAAGTTTTCTTCATATCCTTCATTGTAGAAGAATATCTCAAGATTTAAGAATCAGAAGTTAATACGTCTTTTTCTATTCTTGCAGCTCGATAAGATTCTGCTAGACACTTACGAGTACATGCAGATATTTGCAGTCGGTCTGGAACAAATTGTCTGGGATCAAGAAGATTACAACTTGAATTTCCAGAAGCAGTTTCAAGATACCGAGTTCAAACTTCGAACGGTGAGTACTTTCTTCAATTTTACAGAATATATTTCCCGTTTCAGTTTTCCATTTTCACGAGGTTTGACTTAATCGAAACAAAAAGCGAACCAAAAAAAAGGCACGACTTTCACCATAGCGATTAGTTGCCACCAGTGATTTGTCAAGTATTGTCTCGAATAGCTCGCAGTAAAAAGACAAGTTTTATGGTCACCTCGAGTTGAGGTCTTAAAATCTTGCCTGAAAGGCAAGGGACCGTGATTTTATGAACCATTATTCGTGTTACTACATCTTAATCGATTCTTGCTTCTCACTGGTATCACCATTCTCACCTTTCTTCAATCCTCGTCTGAATTTCAGTAAATTCTAAGCTGCAACAATATGAGCAATAAATAACAAATTTAAACAAAGAGACTTCATATAGAATTATAAGTTGATGAACCTCAAGTTCAATAATCTCAACAATGCGATTATTGAATCGTAACTAAATCTGATGGAGATTATGAATGCATCCAGCAATAGATAACTGCCTGGTGAAACAAACAATGCCTATAAAAGCCGTTTTGTCTTCGTTGACGTTAATGGAAATTCTATATCTGTGTTCCAGGTTCTGTGTGAGCTGCAAGTGGCATTGATAGAACGCGCTGTGACACTACGACCGGATGTGACCCGTGCCGTGATGGGTCCACAGTTTCGGAATATGACGGACAACACCTTCCGACATTTGCGAGACTGGCTGATCTTTCGAGACTATATGAATGGTCTTGAATTCATCGTTCAGGTGTTTGAACATTTTCGCCAAGTCTTGGAATCCTGAGGGCGACAAGGCGAAAGCAGGCGTAGGGTAACAAGGCGACGACTCGCTCGTCTCAGAAAACCAGGTCATCTTAAGTTGGAAGCTCTTCATTCATAAAGCGATTCTTGAAGAGCATTTCCGAACGACTCTTGCAAGCCGGACGTGGTTCAGGATTTAAGGAATGATCCGTTTTCTTCCTGATGAACTTCGCTCTGGTCTTTGGTATTCTACTTCTTGATGAAAACAGGATTCCTTGGACGTCATTGAAAGATGGACAATCCTGGACAACATTTTCGAAGAAGACGTTTGCACATGTCAAGTGCGTTTGAATCAAGATGATTCATCGAGCATATCACTCTTCCTAAGAAAGGGGAGTGATTATCCTCTGAAGTCTATCTTGCATTTGGAACGAAAAGCCTTCCACTGGAAAAAGCTTCACTGGAAAAAGCTTCACCAGAGCATGGATAAATGTGTTTCAAGATTATGTTGCTTCAGATTCGCTGAAGCTCTTTGGTGCCTCGTTTATGGTGCCATTGAACCATCGAATTTTCCATCTTGAATGACCTGGAGTAGTGGATTTGACCGAGGAATGACGTGGCTACGAGTCGAGACGATGGATTCTTCATTATTGAGAAGATGGAAAGAAGACAAGAAGAGACAAAGAGCAAGAAAGAAAGAGAGTCGCCCGAACCAATCAGCCCGTCGGCTTTCGCCGCCATCGAGTCATTTTTTCGTGTAGCTGGAGAAAACTTCGCACACTTATATTGTTATAAACGCACAGGAGCACGCAGATTCATACACGTAGAGATGTATAGGCGCTTTATGCGAATAATAAGAACAAAGTAACGCGAATTTGCACGCATTTCACTCGCAAAGCCTTTTGCCCTCTGGATTACAAATTTCAATCAATTGCCGCCTTGAAATTCTAGTAATATAACAGAAGAACGCGACTTCGGGCCAATCTCAGTTTTCTTTCTCCGAAAATGTGTATCGTTTTTGTCATAGTTTTGGACCCCTTTTTGTATGATTTGAACTCCCGCATTTTTTATTTTCATTCTTGAATTATGCAAAATTATCTCAGTGACACGAACAATCTTTCTCGAAGAGGGAGAAAGATTAAGTGCTTTATCTGTGATTCGAATCTTTCCATCGCAAATAGGTTTTTTAATTTTTCGACTTTTCTTTGGATTGTTTTATCATTCACTGCAATTTTTCATATTCAAGTACAGATAAAAATGCGCGGCCCTTTTAGTGCGGTATTTTCAAGTCTACGACGATGAAATTATCGAGAGTCTACGAACCCTGATTTTATATGCAATTTAGTTAAATATTTTTTTATGTGCAAAAAGCGTAGACGTATACAATTCACGAGAGCATAAGAGTGAGAGAAATAGAGGGAACATGGAAGGAAATGAGGTGGTTATAAAAAATATTTGTTCCTCCTGCTTAACTTTTGTCACATAAAATTCAAGTTTGGTTGTCACATTTAATTTCGAAAAACTTTCGAATTAGATCTCAACATTCGTTGATTTATGACAAATGGTAATGCGCGAAAACATAATATTTTTGTGAGAAATAATATAGTATTCACGCAAATAAATGCGTCATAAAAGAGCTTATCAGTACCATGAGCGTGGCTCACTTTAGTATTTAAAAATTCGCAAAAACGTTCCGCCTGCGGCCCTCTTAAAATTTTACACGATTAATATTTATTGACTAACTGTGTAATTACTATTAGGATTATTATACATATTTATTCAGATTATTTATTTTATTTTTGTAAAGACTTTACAAGTAGCCTGATCGAATACTGTATTTAAAGTATAAATGTATTTAGAATACGATGAAAGAAATTTGTAAATATGAAATGAAAACAGAGAATCGCACAATACGACGCGGTCAGCTAGAATTGAAACTCCAGTTCACGTGCCGCACTGATGCACTATTTCCTTTTTTTTTTTAGACGTACCTCTTTGCAGAGTGTGATTTCTCTTTTCATATTAGGAGCGATCAAAGTAGACAATTTTTTATATTCTATTTGTTAATTTTTTTTATAGGAAAAAAATATTGTAGCCAGTGAACTGTGAAACAGTTTTAAACCAATTTTGTTTTTTAAAAAATGTACACTTCTTTTTTTTTATAATGTGTACTACGTCTTATAAAGATCGATCTTTTGGATTTAATAAGACTGCGCGAAAAGAAGTTGAGGAAAGTTTCGGCAATAAATCAAATCAATTTTATGTAGCAGTACTTTGAAAAAATAGATTATTTTTTATAGATTTCATTATATTTCTTTTTAATGTTGTTAGATCGAAGAAAATTTCCTCAATTCTTTCAATTGCAATGATTCTGATTTGTGTAGCTTCTGCGGGGGATGAAAGTGAAATATTTTGATAAAATTAATTGTAGGAGTGTCAAGAATTATCAGGACGTTCTCTTGGTAGAGTAACGTCGTGACTTTCGATTTGGTTCAAATCATACTCTAAATGTGTGCTTAAAAAACGGAACTATGCTTAATTTCCGCCTTTTGGTCTCACTTAATTTTAACATTCGTAAATTGCACATAATATATTGTCATCATATCGTGTCTGTGATATGCATAATTAATAAATCTCTCGTAAAACCGGACATTCGAATATCAATTTGAGCCTATCTCAATCTCGAAATATCAACTTGTTTCATCAGAATCTTCACCACATTTCAAATATCTCGATTTAGATATTTTGTGATTTTATTTTTTGTATATTTTAGCATATCTGTATGCAGCATCGTATGTTTGAATTTTTGAATGCACGAATGAGACAAGAAGCTTAAAATATATTAAAACAAAGGAAAAAATTTACAATATCTCTTTGGGATATAAAAAAAATGCAATAGTAACTTATTAATAAATTTTCAATATTCTTCAAATGAAAGAAACCCTCACACTTAAGCTTCTCGTCTCATTCATTTTTATTTCGCATTGATAATCGATCACCATAATGTTCCTTAGAAATCGGTCGCCGATAGGTAAATCTCGACTGTTTTTTCACATATTCGTCGATATGAGTCTAAATGAAGACTCCGCCCGGGGGATAATCATTTTATTTATTCTTAAAACCCTAAAGAATTTTAATTTATATACTTTGTAAAAAAATGTTCCCCCTTGTTCTTAAATTCCCAGTTTTATCAAAAAAATTGTTATTGTGCTATCGACGATAAATATTGACGTTTTATTTTAGATCCCCCGGACGTGCGCGTTCCATAATTCACTTTTATTACTATTAATAATGTTCTAGTACCATATAAATAAATAAATCGATTGTAATTACCTATCAGTTGCTTCGTATATATTGTATATAAACAGATTTAATGATGTCGAAGCTACAAAATATTATTATACTATATGTGGATATGTATAATGTTTTGTGGGCCGCCCCCTCAGAAAGCCCACTTTGTATCATATTAAACCAAAGACGTTCAACATCGAGAATCAGATCTTATAATATTTTCCTTACATCATCCTTTCCTTAAATTTATTTTTTAAGTTTATAAACATAATTATTTTATTTGAAATTTATATTTTGGACCTGATTTTGAGTACATATAATAATAGCGGAAATCTAACTCACTATTCACAGAGTTATAGAAAAATAGTAGCGTTTAAAGTGGAAAAGTAAATAGTGATATGATTTTCTCGTGCGAGAAAAAGGATTTCTTGTTTCTCACAGGCATTCCCTTTTGGCCCGTGTGCGGGATTGAATGTTTGAGAGGAAATGCGTAAGTACATGATCATGCTGTGTCTGAAGCCGCCATGTTTGCCCACGCTGTTAGCTCGTTGTCATTCAACTTATGCTGAACCGACTGTTTGACGTATTTCGCCCTCTTTCCCTTCATCTTCTTCATCCAGGTGGTCTCCGAGCGGCGCCGAGGTGTCAATGTTTTACCTGGCTATTAAGATCGTTAAGACTCCTTTTACTCGTGCGCTCTGTAACTTTTATTTTGAGTGTACACCACGTCACAATTACGTGTCACACGTTGTTAGTTTGTTACATGAGAAAAGCAGACAAGCTGCTTGTTTCCTGTATAAAAATAATGGTCGTTAATTAATTCAAGAGAGGATTTAACAGAAGAGATTTAAAAGGAATTCTTCTGGAATGAAAATGCTTGTTTTAGCCGAGGATTTAGCCATGAAAGGATGTTAAGCCGTAACACGATCCAGCGAAGGAATTTCAAAGATACACCAATTTTCTAATTGAAAGCTACAAAATGGAAATTCCTCGTTATAAATCTATTAGTTTGTGAAGGTTGCAGTTATATTCGACTGGAATGAATGAAAATTTGACCCTGTGAGAGTGGGACTACAATAGAGTAAAGTATCCGGGAAAGCTAGAGAATCCTCCTTACCAACTCTAAACGACAGACAATGTTCGATTCTTTAAAAGGATGCTACGTCGATGTCGTTGGCGGTATATGGCAGCAGGTAGATCGAATCTCATGCGGCGAGACATGAATGAGTCGTGAGAAGAGGCCAAAAGCGAAGGGAAAAAAAAATTGGTTAGAGACATGAATGGCTGGAAAAACTGGCAAGTTCCTGCTTACATGATAGACATAGTTCTCCCTATCGGCAAGGCAATGTGGATGGCGTCGGCGACGATGGCGGTCCGTTTGCGCTTTTGGTCCAGAGTAGTAGTCCTGGGAGCGATACCGAATCGCGTCTAGTCCCCGCGTATAGCCGCGGGGCGAATATTTCGGCTCCTTTCAGCTTGAAAAAATAGGAGGCCTCGTTGTAATTAGGACAGTGTGCCCGCATGGCCCATGTGGAAGGAGTCGTCGTCCTCCCGCCTCCATCTTTCGATCCTCATAATCCTCTTGCCCTCCGCGTTTCTTGGCTCCACAAAGCTGGACTCCCGCTACATTCCTAGTGACCCTCGAGACAACTTCCAATAAACGCGAGACAAAAGGCTTCCTTAGGATCCTGCAGATACCAAATGAATGTGGTCCCCGATCGAAGACAGGCAAACACACAAGCAAGCCTGATCCGGGATGTGCGGTATGAGATTCTTTGACAGGAAATGCAGAGCCACAGGAATGTTCTATACCTAAATCGGCGGAGCCTACATTCCTTTTTTCTTTAATCCGATCAATCTTTCGAAATTCTATCTACTGATATATTTTGCCCTCTTTGGTAATTTTCAATCAGGGCCCTGCAGGTAATTGGAAAGAGATCTGATCATTTCTACACGGGATATTTTTGTGATCGTAAAGAGTTGCGGCTCCTCGAAATTTACATCTTTTATGATTTCATCCAACTGGTTTCTCGGTTACCTAGGACTGAAATCACACAATGGCGTCAAATCGTTAATCCATGTCCAACATGTGGAAGTGGTGAGGTTAACGCGCGACTATTAAGGCCTGTTAAAAGTCCCCGACAAGGAACGCATCCAGCGAACAAACAGAAGAGCCGAAGGCCCAACTCAGGATACGTCCTGTCGGCTAACAAGGTGAAATTAGTCGTGAAATAAGTCTAGGCTGTTTTGGGACTTGGAAGAAGAGAGGAAGATAGAACCTATTAACACACGGTAACGCCCCTCAATCAGCAGCAGTTAAAAACGACGTGCCATACCAACCTCGTTTTCCCCGCAGACAACATTAATTTGCTTTTCAACTCGTTTGCGAACGAATACGACCGTAAAAAGTCAACTCTGCGCCAACTACTATACTAAAGTCGGTCCGAATTACCAATCTCGGATAATAAACGTATATTTATCCTGAAAGAGATGATGTGAATGAAAATGATGAATGTGCAAGTATGTACTTTTGTTTGAGTGATAAAATGTTAGACTATCATTTCTTTTGAATCAATAATAATGAACTGGAAGTATGTAGTATAAAGAATGATAAAATGATTGTAAATAGCCTGAATGTAACACAAGTACAAATGAAATTGAAGATCAGTCTACATTGACAGTCGATCGGTACATAAAACGCATCGGTTGAACGGTAGGGTTCGCTGACAAACGACGCGATCTTCAGAGAAAAGCGAAGCCGTTCGTGGGAACCAAGAGACCGCTTCTGAGAAGTTTGCGATGAAGACGTTGCTTGAGAAAAAAAAAAAAAAGAGAGGAAACCCGAAGAAGCGAAGATAGAAAGAGAGGAGATCTCAATATGGAAATTTCGGTCTTTTGTGACATTGGCGTAGCTGTAGAAATCTTAAGAGTTCCTGTCATGGTGGTCACACTTACTTTCATACTGACATTCTGGCCAATGAGATCCATTTTGTCGCCGGATAACAGCTTCTTCGGGTGCGTAGGTGGGGCGAGATAACCCCGAAACACATGAACACTTTCAGCGGCTAATTGCCATTGATAGCAACCAAAGGAAGAGGACAAGCTGGGCGTGGAAGCCGGTATCATTGTGGTATCAGCTCGCGAAATGCATGGGAACCCAAAGTCACCTGACCTGATGCGTCACACGGTGGAATCTTCTCTTCATTTGCATAGTTCAAGATCCTGCTCAGACCTACAAAGTCGAAACTCAGCGTACAAGTTAATCCAGTTGTTCAGTTTGATTCGAATTTGATTTCATTCGTAATATAGTCTGCATGATCTGATAAGAGCCCTAAACCTTGCCAAAAGACTGTATCTTTAATTGGTAAACCTATGTAGTTTTTTTTTTCTACTTTTGTGGAAAATGTATATATTATATGTAAACTCTAAGGAAATGATGTACAGAATTTTAATTACTGAAGGATTTAATCTAGAAGGAGTCATTAAAGTGGTTATTTGGTTGAATATATAAATTTGAGAAGCAAATGGAGTTGGAGGTGAGATTCTTTCGAAAGGGCTCGTGCTAGCAGGGCCATTACAATCGTTACAGATCTCTGAGACCCTCAGAGGAAGCAGGCATGCGATCGCTTTCAAAGCATGGTAGTCGCCATAAGAAGGTTTGAGAGGCACTCCAACGCGAGACGCCGAGGTCGCGACATCGTGACCACGGCTAGCCACTGATTTACATATTGTCCACCGTTGAACCAGAGTCACGTTTTTGTCTTTTCTTTAGAATGCCACAGCAAGGAGAGGCGGAGGAATCTCTCTCGCTCTCATCCACTCGTAATAGCGTCCAGATCCTCAGACGTCCTGACTATCCGGAGAACCACCAACGTTGATCTCTACGTCGAACAGGCGTCGGGTAATGCATTCTCATTTCTCCATCGTCGACACTTGATTTAACTACCTCTGCAAAAAGATATAATGCAATGACCTCCTTTAAGATACACCATTCTCCCCCGCATTCGAGGAAATAAAAATCTAGACTAGATTTTTTATCTGGTATCAAACCCTTAACCCTGCGAGGTAGAAAGAAGTTTAAATTGTGATGTCTTCGGTGAGAGAATTTTGTGTCCTTTGTCAATAAAAACTCAATGAGAGAAACATGATATGTTGATTATGGATCTATGAGGGTGTAGGTGAGCTTCGAGGTGCAGCCTCGGTAAAAGGTTGTAAAACTGACCCTTTAGGGCGGATTAAGGCGTCGAAAAAAGCACTCAGTGCCGCAGATAATAAACTTAGCAAGTTAAGGGACTCTTTAGGTGCTGCAGGTGTTTTGGTGGAGGTAAAGTGTGCTCCTGACACCCTATAGTGTCCTAAATCACTTGAGATTGAAAATCACTTCACCCTTAAATCGCTTTTGCGTTAGAGTCCCAAGTAAATATTTATGAAAGACAAATAGGCAATTGCCATCTAATATGATTTGAAGTTCTTCACTTCTTGAAATTGGTTGTTGCTACTATGAAGTTTACGATATCATAATTTATGATGAAGGAATTCAGAAAGGCAGACCTAGTAACTTCCGGTTTTTGTAAAAAGTTGATAGAATAAATAGTTACGTAAGAATTTCCAATTTCCTGTCATTGTTCTTAATCATCCAAAATATGAATCGTTCCTTCGAAGAACACTTTTGAAGTGATTCTTTCGAAGAATCGGGTGAGACTTCGTGGGGAGCCTTCAAGGGTTTCGGGAAAGAATCAAAGAGAAGCAAAGATAAAATATGCGCGAATATGATTTTAATAATAATTTTGGGGGTCTCGATAATAACTCATCGAATATCGAGCCACAAATAGGTTGAAAGTGAGCGTGAGAGAATACGATCAACCTTGCTCTTTGGCAGCGATTTAGCGGCGGAAATGCTCCTCATAGCTGCTCACAGATCCGGTATGCCCGGTAAAGATATGCTACAATCCACTCACTTTGACTCCTGAGTCACTTGAATAATACTTTTCAAGACACGTGCCTACATCATCACAATATATGTGGCACATGAATAATTTTACGTTTTTACTTATCCGGAATGAAGATCAATTCACCGGTTCTATTCTAGATGGAATAACATGTCTGTAGGATCAAAGAGAAAGTGAAAAGACCACAATTTCTCATATTTGATTATTGGAACGATAATCTTTGCAATCGAACTAAGGGGAGACAATTCATGTCTGATCAGGATAATCAATTATCGATTAAATAAAGGAGAAATGCGATTCTATAAAGAGAAAATGAGAAGTTACCAAAAGACAATGAAGGATGAAAATTGAAAAGTACAAAGAGAAACTAACACGAGGTCTGCCAAACCGCAAAACATGCGGCGAATCGAGAACCTCTCAAAAGCGATGTTATTCTGTGTACATTGCTAGCTCCTCCACACCTTCATCTACTCCTCTTTTGCCTCTGATGCCCCTTATCCACAAGTTGTTCGCTGACCGCAGCCAGGCACGAGGCCCATGCTGATGCCTTGTTAACATCCGCGAAACGACCATCAGGAATCCCAAAGAGCATGTCGTATTAGACCCAGGGTCCTCAAAGGCCGCATTCGCCGTGAACTATGAGTTCCAATCCGCACCAGGTACCCAATTGGATCTTCTCTCTGGGTGTGACCACTGATGCAAAACAGGAACATGATGAAATCACTGTCTCGCTTCTTGTATTTCATTATCGTCTCATCGTCCGCTCACTGAGAAAACTGACATGTTTCTAACAAACCAGCCAAGAATTCTTTTCTAAAATTAGCTTCCCAAAATTACTTTAATGCATATACTAATTTTGTTAAGAGCTATCAGAATCTTTCAGTAATTACAATATTGCAAGAATATTTTAGGAAACAATAGAAAATACTGGACTGGATATGATATAAAGATAATGAACTAGAATTACATCCAGAAATTGCTTTATACTTTTAAATTCAGTTATCCTAAGATTTTGAATAAAAGTGTAGAAAAGTTGTGAGAAGATGAAAAGGAATGAAAGAGTTGTCGGGGATTAGGATGGACCACAGTCGAAGATGACTATGGAAAGAGCAATGAAGGAACGGAAAGAAGGGAGGCCCGCTTGTCTGTGGCATTTTTGCAAGAGGCTAAGGGGCGGATGGGGGTGTATGCAGAGTCGAGGTGAAAAGACCTCGTCGGCGCGGGATGAAACGGGATCACCCGCACGTGGGAAAGTGCGATGTTCGACGGTAGGGGGTCTTGGTCCTGTTCTATCCTGTCCAACGCCTCATCTCTTTCTCTCCTTCTGTTTTTTGCCTTCACCTACCCTCTCACTAGCTCATTTCTTTTATCTCTATCCTTTAGCCACACTGTCCCAGCAACACGGAATCGTATTTCTTTCGGCATGGAACCAAGGTGAGTTGCAGACGCCCTCGGCTGAAACGAAGCTTCACAAATTCCCTTCATATCAGTCATAGCTGATCCTAGTTAGCAACAAGGTACCATGTCTAGACGCTTTTTACATTTAATATACAATAAACAGAGTGAGTACTCCTCAATTGAAATTTTATGTTACAGGTTCTGATGAAGGACAGTTCTGACGTCAACGACGCTGTTTCTCTCAGGCTTCTAAACTGTCATCTGCAGGAAGCGATCCTTATTTATATCAATGTGAATGTCGAGCTACGAGCTCCCTCTTTTCTCTTTCATCTTCATGTCTTAACGAATCTTCGTGAGGAATTCGTGTAAGCTTGTCAGTCCCGAAATTAAGAATCCAACCCTGCATTCCTTCGAAGGGTCGATTCTCGGGACGATCTTCATGTTTATCGTATTCTTTGAACATTTTTTTGCTAATTCCTAACTACTTTATACTGCAAAACTTGATGACTATCGATCGGTCTGCTACCTTGAAAATATAATCAAGAGTCAGGTAATGAAATTGATTAGGATATCCAACCTGACTTGTACTGATGGTAAAGTAGCAGTACAAGCTAGCATATATGATGATCTACAAGAGATCTGTGCGGTAATAAAATTGATAAGAGAACTTTAGGTAGCGCGAAAATATTTTTTATTTCTGTCTCATCGTTACCCGATTCTCTTCGATTTAGCGTTCTCCAACGAAGCGTAGATTCTGCTCATCGTACATCAAAAGAAGCCCGTCTTTGAAAGCCGGGTCTCTATTAATGCGCGCATATTTGTATCCCGACATCTCCGGTTACCGGGCCAACGTCGTGAACAGGTCGACGGACCACCAAGCGATATACTCGTGCAAAAGGATTGCTTTAATTTTTCCGACACCCGCGTCAAATATATCACGAAACGAGCGATAATATATTAACCGACATCGGCCCGGCGCTCCCTGGTCCCGAGATGTTACACTCGCATGGTGTGATGGTGTCGGAACCCTGAGAAACATGTCACCCCCTGGTCTGGACGTCTCCTGAGAAAGTAAACTTCCAAACTGTAACCAAACACCAGGATAGGTAGACCTTTTGTCGATTATTATGGCGATCTTCTGAGCTGGACCACCGATTTCGGAATCGAGTTAGACTTGCCTTTTTATGCGGCTTCCCGAGATTTTGAGGATGAGAACCAGAATTCACTAATTGAAGAGAACGATAGGTGCGTCGAGGCTTAATTCCTCTCCAATAAGTGCCTCTTTATAGTGTTTCCACACTCAGGATACGTATCCCGAGATCGTCCTCGAACGACTCTCTATCGGTCGCAGTTTGGGTGGCGAGAGAATCTCGTTTCTCGTTAGTCGCTATCGTCCTGGAAGAAACGAGTGAGTCCAAGATCCGAGGAGCATGATATCGCCTCAGTGGAACTTAAACGTCATCTAAACACCACCATGTTTTGCACATAGTTAGTACACTGAATACAATTCGCTGTCCAATTATATTTAATGGCTTGTTGCCCAAAAGATGACAATTTTCTGACTCACGTTTTTTTATACAGGACTTATTTCTTATTTTCTAATAAATAATATTAATAGAAAAAAATTCACAGAATATGGACAGCTTTTGGAAGCTATTAATGAAGGTAGTCAAAAGCGAGTATATTCCAAGTATTGCAACCTGCAGAGTTAGGTGAAACCTGTGGACCTGGTAGGTTGGAATAAGTGCGCAAATGTTGTAGATGACGTTTAAGAAGATGTTTCTTCATTCACGAATTGGAAGGTACATATTCTAGTTTCACGGGTCGTCGTTGATGCCATTGGCTGGTGGGTACCAAGAGATTCTGAATGAACAGGCTCGTTTCCCCTCACTCTCTCTTGCTCTCTTTCCTCTGTGGACGAGTGCCGACCCGTTCCATTCACAAATACACCACAATGCCCTTAACTAACAGATTTTGCCGCCCCGGGGGCAAAGGCACGATGGGATCGAAGGGAAATCCTAGATAAACGAGATCCTTACGGCTTAGTCTCCAATCCCCGTTCTTCAGGGTGGTTTCGCGCGTGTGTTCCCTACTCACACATACTTTCTCATTTGCCTCACCTTTGCTTCGCAAAAGCAAACACCAACTGGAGATGTGGTCACAGTATTGGTACGACAAGCTGGCGCCACTTCTGAATCATTTTGCGTCCTTTTTTGGCATTCGCACCTTGATACTCTCCTCTGCCTTCCTCCAAAATCTTACCACTCTTCGTACAATGAATTGGGCAAGATTCTTTCACACGCTAAATGTACAACAATAGGCTTGTTTGGTCTATGATTTAGAGAGGGCGGCTTACTTTTTCCAAAGTTCTTTCGCTTCACCTCCGCCTGTTCCTCTTTGGCTGATGGTCAATCGAGAAGCGACACTTCATCTCGTCCTTTCTATATAGTTTTCTCGCACGTTTCGTCATTTATCTTTGAATACCCTCTGATCCGTTAAGAATAAACTGAAACATTGCTTTTGTATTTTCGAGAGCCTCTTTTTCATCCTCTGTGGTAGGATCCTCTTCCAATCGTCCAATCTTCCAATCTTTTTGCATTTGGAAACCGTGTCAAGATCCCCAAAAACTTACACACTCAATTGTTGTCCTGTAGAGAAATGTTTAGTCATTTCCGGCATGTAATTTACGCCTGAGTAAACAATCGATCAGAATTGCCTAAAGTTTTCTTCTTTGAGTAAATACAAGTCCCAAGCCCTTTCCGTATTCAAAATTTGAAAGATATATTCGCTCGTTGAGTCTATGTGGTCTATAAAGAAGTAATAAATAAATACACCCATATTTTGAAGCGATTCCTCATATTTTAATAAGGGATGAAAATCAATTTTGAGGATGAGCAAGCAGTTGAAAAATTGTTCGAATTGGAGGCTGTGAAAACGAGGCATATAACGAAATGTCACGGCACACCCTCCAAGTTTCACGGTGCTCCAACTTGACTGATTGAAGAACAGGATCTCCGAAGAAATTGTAATTTCATGGACCCACTTCAATGTGTAGACCTTCTTCCTTTCGATAAAGGCAATAAAGGAAAGTTTATTTTTCTGTAACACTTTAGTCCTTTTAATATAGTGACAAAAATGTAGTGTTCTTTTTTATATAAAATTGTATACTGGTAGTTATTCCGCATGTATATGTATATAGCTGCTTGAAATTTCACTTTAGGTATAAAAATTTCAAGAAAAGACTCTTCACACCTCTCTCGTGGGAACTGAAAACAACTATGATGCCTGCAAAGAGAATGATGACAAATAAACAGAGAAGGTTTCGTTTCCGCCAATGCTACGGTTATGTACACGCGATCCAGCTAGCAAGCAGATCGTATGCTAAGGCACGTTCGAGCTACATACGCCATGACGAAGAACGTCCTGGGACCCCATAACGACCCCATACAACGTAGCAAACCACAATCATTACCGACAGCTAATTGTATGCATGCTATGGCATATTGTTCACCTGGAGTTGTTCGCTTATTCGCGCTTTGGCGAACATCTGAACGAGCCGCATAAGCACATGCGAGACCTGTCATGGAACTCAAAATACCATGAGTCCTTTCCCCTTGCTAAACTCCCAGTCCAGAGACTCTTGATAAGCTGGAGACGCTAATAGGAAAACTGTTTCATATATCACAGCAATGGTCAGTGTTGAAGATCTGCATTATGGTTTTGGAATTCTGAACAATATTTCATTGCATAGTAAATATTCCATTCATACCCGGCTTCATTCATGAAAAAAGTTTTAACGACTTGAGAAAGTATACCCACTTCTTTCAGAAGTATATGTAGCAGATTCAGAAAAAGAGACAATGTGATGTCACGGGTATATTACAAAAGATCGTAAAGAATTACAATGTTGTTATCTGGATATCAGATCTACAGGCTGTTAAACATTGTTTCCAGAGGGCGGAAACTAGGGACATCTTTTCACCTGGTCACTTCATTCAAAAGATTTCTCTGGACACTTGATGCAAGATAGGTTTAATGTTTCCGCTGGCGACACCTCCCATTTTCACGGTCCTCAAGGGACGAAAGAGAGAAGTCACTTCATCAAAATCCCATCTGGGGAAAAGAAGGTGAATTGTCGGATGCATTGTTGGTTGGAAGCGAAGTATTGTTGCCGACGACTCAAAGTCAAGTGCCGCTAGGAAAGAGAGAAGCGAGGAAAAAAAAAAAGAATAAGAAAAAAGTGAAGAAGTAGAAAAGGAGAGAATTACAAATTCGGCGGACTTCTCGCGGAGCTTTTACGAGTTTACGGATTTGAAAGAACAGGATGATCCGTAGATCACTGGAGTACACTTCCTGGACCCTATTGTCGCACCAATCCATTCATCGGAGTGCCAGAGTTCTCGCTGAAGTTTTAGCGGACCCCACACGGCGGACCTGAAGGATATATAGAGGAGGATTCGATGGGACCCCGTTTGGTTCCACTCTGTTCTTTACCTGGGTATGAAGAGCGTATAAAACATGTGAAACCAAATGGCGCACGAGGTTCCTATTATTCTATTCCTTTCTTTTTCGTTTTCTTTACAGTGATCGCAGCACGAGCAAGGTGGGCGGGAGAAGGACGTCCCTTCTAACTGCGTCCTAATGATCCTTCTGCACCATTTAATGATCTTGAGAGCAGTCGGCTGAATAAAGTCGCAAATACTTTCAACTTTAAAGCATCGAGGATTCTTTTAGCATTCTCTTATTCACTTAGCTTCTCTTGATGATAGTATGCAATTAAAGGAGCCAAAGAAGTATTTGCGATTTAGAAACAATTAAATTCCAAGTGATTGCATATATATAATTTCAAATGATTGAAATAATTTTCTGAGTGACTAGATTTCCGATCTGTAGATCAGAAGCATTTCGGTGATCGTATAAGTATAAGGTACCGCCTTTGACATTGACGGGGCCGTGAAAACCGTCAGATGGGGCAAATATTTGGACTGTGAGGTGGAGAAGGCGACGGGATCGAGGTTTCTAAAGCCCACCGCGGGCACGAGACCCTTAATGAAATTACAGGGAGGGCGCTGTCGGCCAATTAGCGTGAGAATGTCGACTGGCGTCGGGGTCGTATCGTCGGTACGTATCCGAGGCCAATGTTGCTCTGGCCTTTAAACTATCTTGAACTCGGTCCTACCTGAGTAGCTCCAGCTTCTCCAGATTTACCTCCAGCCTATATATTCCATGCTCTGGAACCCCCGAGCGTATGTTCTTCTCTGTTGTGCATGGCTATTGAGTTGTCGAGGCCCGCGGCGAACAAATGCCGAAACCTCGTGAAACACGATCGGACAGGGATGCACATGAGCACACAAACAAACAATTCTAAAGTGTTCACCATGTTGAACCACTCTGGTGTCCAGACCCTCCAATCTTTATCTCTCTTCCTCTCGCTCCTTTTTAGATTCCTTATTCGTTCTCTTCTTTCCACATCCGCTAAGTAGGACAAGTTATAATTTCACTCTCGATTTCATTGCTGAAATTGCTCGTAAAATACTACGTAAATCAGTGGCTTCTAGTTTATTGCAAGTTATTACTGAAGAGAAGAGATTTTTTGTCACGTTTTATAAGAAAGGAACTAATACCTTTCACTAACTGCGATTTGCTGAATTATTGGCGCAGAACTAGGCGAGATGATGTTTCTTCATTCTGGTCAGCCTTCGCTGATTAATCTTATCTACTGTGACGTGTTTTTCGTCCCATTAGACATGAAGCGATAGGTGTTGAATAAACCGAATCTTATCTTTATCGCTGACATAATAGTGCCTGTTTTTAATTTTGAAAACACTATTTACGTTCAGAATTGATTTTACAGGTTCTTCCGAAAGAGAATGCCTACACCGCACTTGAGAGATCACCGCCGGATGTGAGACGAGCAAACAAGATAAGATTGGTAGCTTTTTCTTTCGTAGTTCTGCTGTCAAGGGGTGCTGCTTAGGAAGTTAGGTTTCAAGGCAACCCTTCTTTCTACCTGCCTATCTAGGAGCCTAAGTGGCATTGTGATGACTAATAGAGATATCGGAAACAAGAGGACATGAAGAACAACCACAAAAAGAGTGTTCGTCAAAATCAGTTATTCGAGAAAAGGTATACGTTAGGATCTTGTCATGAAATTTGTCAAAGATGACCGCACAATATCGAGCCTCGAGATCTTGATTTAGTGTATATAAAATGAGGAAACCCGGATCGTTGGAGAACCTTACGTGAGGCTATGCTTGCTGGCGCTTGTTGAAAGACATTTTTCCCACCCTGTTCTATATTCCAGATCCTGCATCCGATGATTCCAAACATGTTTCCGTATCACATAAAAATCGTCGCCATATGAAAACGAGGATGTTATATATCTCATTTGTCAACTTTATGAGACTTTATATTCTGGAACGTATCTCCAAAGAAATAATCATAATATCGTCTTTCTTTTCACAATTTTATTTTTTTTGTGCTCCAAGTATGATGCGTGGGTTTTTATGAAAGGTTGAATGTTGAATCAGTCTACAATATTTTCGTATATCTGCGATGGTTTACGGCAGCCACCTAATTTGCTACTAATTACTAATTCCATTTTTTATGTAGACACTAACCGACAGGTATAAACTTCGTCTACCTGCGATCAGGAAATACCTTATTAACGAAACCATGTAGTACAGGAATCTATTAATTCCACCGCTGGAACACACACGAGTGAAATGATGTTTGAAATATATATATATATAAAAAAAAAGGTGGATTGACGCTCTTCTGGCTAATAAAATTAAGTACGAACATGTATAATCTGATAGGATCTCTACAATTGGTAATAATTTCGTTAACTTAATTAGAGAGGTGATTTTTATAACTTCTTTGTCCAAACAATCCAAGTTGAGGATTTATGCTGGCAGTATTTTAAAAAATCGGATATTTTCAGCTGAAAGCAGAAAATGTGGTCGGTATTTTCAATCTTTCTTCGGATCAGCGTTTTATAGAAATTGAACACCCCGACAGAAAGATGACCCGTGCAGCTTCCTATCTGATTTTAGCAAAGAATTGGTAAAATCATGATGTTGTCGGGTCTAAATCTGGAAGGCGGCTACCCACAAAGCTACGAGGTGGCCGTATTGCTGGCAGTTAGCCGCCTGACTTAAAACACCACAGGGGTCCAGCCTTGGGCTAATATAGAAATCACCCTCGGTGCTGATACTTTGCCGCCATTGGTGACGCTGCTGGAGTATCACAGCTTCTATGGACGATACACCTTTTTCTCCACCTCTTACGACACCTTTTTTCAACTGCCGCTTCTCATCTTCGACTCGTAAATCTAGAGATTAAAGATTCACATCCTTAAATCCTCTTTCATGATCTGAGAAACCTCATGTTCTCATAACTGGTCATAAAACAACACAAGTATAACATTCATGATGGTAGGATCTGACAATAGTCTAGATCTGCAATTCTTCTTTGGATAGAGCTGATTTCAAATATGGCGTCTAAAAATTGATAATTGAATTTTTATAATAAGAAGAGACATGTTCACGTGGGAATGTAAGTTGCTACCATCGCAGAGGATTTTGCAGGTCGTGATCTCGTTTAGATGAATGGGGGTATGGCGCCCGCCTACGGCTACCAGCTCCCTGACGAAATTTGGCAATGGAGGTGGAGAAAGAGAGTAGAGAAAGACAACCTGGTAGCAAAAAGGGATAAGGGAAAGAGAAAAGGCTACAGAGGTAAAGAGCGAGAGTAAAACCAAGAGGAACCGGCGGTCTGGTTTCGGTCTGGGGCTTGGTTGTTTCTGGGGTCGCGTTACCACCGAGTTCACAAAAGGATCCTTATCTCTGTATCGCCTAACTTGTTAACATACCTAACCTGCTACGATCTCCCTCCCTCAATTCTCTTCCTTTTCTACTTTTTCCTCTTCCACGTCCCTTCCCTTTGAAATGTGCCCTTTTATATTACTCACACAGTCGACTTTTTTCTGGTCAAAATTGCGTTTAGGGCTTAATTAGAAAAGTATATTAAACATTGAGAACTTTAAACTCTGAGCAAATCTAAAAAAATTAGATGTAGATGAAAAAAATGAAGATGATTGGTCAATTACAGTCGGAAGTGACACTTAAGATCCAAGAGAGCTGCCGGTGTGTTAAAAATGAGTAGAAAAAGACAATTCGCAGTAAATTGGACCCTTTATTCTTGAGTGGATGAGGGCGGCGATTTTGAAAAGGAAGACAAATTCTCGCAAAATTGTTGTAGGCGCGTGGGAGCAGAAAAAAAAGGAAAAAGGAGGTGAACAGAGGGTGAATGTAGGTAGGTATAAAACGCGAATAACGTGTACGATAAACAAGACGAAGCGAGCTTATGCTCGTTAAACCGTCGCCGAGACCAGGATCAAGTAAGTCATCCTCGGTTTATGCTAATCTTCCTGGCGGTCGGTCCGTCGTACCGCTGGTCAATAAATCCCGGAAAAATATGCCCCAATTACCGAAATGACTCATCAAGTAATTGCGCATAAAGCAAACCGCCTCAGGAGAGAGAGAAAGATGGTCGCATCGCGATAGTGCCTGGTGAGCTTTACATTCGGGGCACACACGAGAACCAAATAAAAGCGGCAGATAAGAACATACTTTCCCAAGACACTACGTATAACGATCGACCAAATTTATCGTCTTCAGCCTCGGACTTTGGGCATAATGGCGCGAGTCCACTTGACTTGTTCCCGTTTATTCTATAAAACGTGATTCCACGCCTTTTGCTATTTACTATCTCTCATCTCCTTCCTCTAGTTTTTAAAAGTGGAATCGGATTTAAATTTATCACGTTATATCTCGGAGAAATTAGCATTTCCAAATTACTTTAATTTAATGTACTTACGGTAGCTAATTGGTTACAAAATGAAGAGCAATGTGTCAGACACGCGCACTAGAGTATTTTTATTGTTGAAACTACTAAATTATGTATCATATATAGTTGTTATTAAAAAATGAAGAATATATTATTTGTATAGCTTAAAAATTATAGAAATAATACTTAATTTTGATTTTTGTTCCGTGAATTAAATTTTTTTAAGCAATGATTTAGTAAAAAACTATAAATATTTATTTTTTATACTATATATACCTTAATGTTGACCTACGTCAGCTCCTTATATTCGAGACCCAGCCAACATGAATGCTTGAAGAGTTGTCTGAAGACAGGCTTCAAATGTTAAATTCTCTTTTCTTTTCGTATTATTCAGTAATTTTTCGAAATTCGTAGATTTTTTTTCTGTTCAATAAACTATGTCATCGTTTATTTATTTATCTTTATATGTTAATGATTTAATAATTATTTATTTTTAAGTAAATTTTACTTTATTGTTTGAAAGTAAAATTATGAAATAAGAATACTTTTTAAGAACTGAAAATAATTGATACTCAAATTAAAAAATGTTAATTAAAATGTAAGTTCTGAAAATATTGATACACTGGTTCATATCTTCGCTGCTACCATCAGGCAAGAGTCTCCACCGTGAGGAAAAGAGAAACTACATGTCTGCCTCAATCGGCAAGATAGACGTCTGAAGGCTTTAGAATTTACTTTAAATATTTTAAAATTTGTTGCTAATTTTCTTATTCATCGTATTCGTCTTGCATCTCATAAACATATAAATTTAAAAAATCAATGAAACCCTTTTTATTTCCTTATCATTTATTTTATTTAGAGTCAATTTATTTATGTACTTATTTAATCAGAATTTAATTTTAATCAAACATTTTAAATGTTAAATCTAAATCATACGATGTTTTCTTATTAAAAATGTATGATTATTTTCTATAAAAACAAATTTCTGAATTCGATAGTTTCTCAAAAAAGCTCTAGCATCAATTGTTGATATCCGCATCCTGACAAAACGACAGTATAGTGTTTCTCACTCAAAAAGAGATGTATAGAAGCAGTTAAAAATGAAACATTTGCAAGTTTAGTTACTATCTTGAAAGTTAATTTATTATCCCTACATCCAGACGGGTCCACTCGGGTTACGGAGATATAGCTTTTCCGTCACTTAGATTCCTACCTCCATTAATGTTTCGTATGGTACGTCATTGTGCAAGCTATGCACGCGAACGCATCAAGGAACGTTGTAGTGCATCGCTGGAGGCGAGGTGTATAAATTAGATTCACGATAATACAATAAATTGTGCTGAATGCATGTAAACGTCCTGCCAGCTCCGGCTGCACGCGGTATTTTACTCCGAGTGAGCACCGGATGGGACATTAATGGCAGTGAAATCTAAGATCTTACCAAAGGTAATACTCCTCGACAATGTTATTAGTCTGAAAATGGTTGTAATGGTTTAATTAAATTACCATATTTGTTCTGACTGACAATGTAAGAGAGTTACTACTGATCCGGTGAATCTAGAGCATGTGGTATACATTTTCTTTAAAGAAAAACTGTGAAATAATTTGAAACTTAAAACTGGAGAACCGCGGTCGAGGTGGAATTTTTTTTTTGTTGTCTAAAAATTTCAACAAGGAGAAAAAAATTAACATCATTATTATAATTTAAATAATTAATTATTAATTTATATATATGATTGGAAACTAGTAAAAAGTTCAAAAACCGCCAATCAACAGTTGGTCAGGTGAAGGAATACATTTCAAAAGCGAACACTATTATATTAATATTTATATTATTTTAGTGCGAGAGTAATTATTGCACTCTTATTTCATATGTATTTGTGTATTGTACGATCTTTTTATAAAAAGAACTCATATAGACATTTTTCTTTTTAGTTTATACCCATATTTTATCCCTTTTTTCAAATATAATTTATTGCCGTCTTTATCTCATCGACACTCATTTAAAAAGTATGCGAGAGTTCAGTCGAAAGGTAAAAAAGAGCATTAAACGCTCGTCAACCTTTCTCGAATCGGATTCCCAAAAGCAGTGATTTAAAATTGCATAAAATACGTTTTGCTCACGACAGAGCATTCAGCCTCCACAATGTGTTTCATTTCGCGTGAGTTGGGTTGTAGCAGGGAAATAAATCGTGGGAAACGCGGCGGCAAAAGTCTGAATTTTATGGCTCACCAGGTGTGGTACAACTTTAATAGAAATGCATGGTGAAAATATGGTGATGGATAGATGAAAACAATTTCATTTCTCCCTGATACGTAACTTAAAATAGTCACGATATTATACATATATTTTACAAATCATTCAGAACATGCAACTCTCCGTTTGAAAAGATTGCTTCTTGATTAAAATGTCGGTGTTGGCCTAGCATGGATTGCACATGGGATGTTATGCAATCTCGTCTCGGGCAGAACAAATAAAATCGACAAATCTAGTGAGGTATGCACGGAAGATTAATGCACTTTGAGAATCTGCATAATTTACATGCAAATAGTCAGATTGAATGTGTCGTTGCTCAACAGACCGGCCACGCCATTTATGTGCCTTCGCGAAAGATCCTTATTTCAACAAGTCACATTATTTTAAAAATATTAATATATAAGTAACTGAGCTGGCAAATAAAATAAATTCACATTGATTTCAGTTTCACTGTATGTAATTATACTCTAAATATCTGGCTTATGTAAAATCAATGCAGAATATTTACTTATAGTCTGTATCACCGATGAAACGATTAATAAAATTCGATTTCAACGGTTGCGAAATGTCTAGTTTATCCAGACCCGAGGATAATCACAGGTTTCGGGATTTATTGTAATTGATACGTTGCACTATTTATAGTGTTAAAACCTATAATTCCAAAATTTTTGGTAAATCGATACTGCAACAGAATTTCGCACACCAGAAATACATTGAATTATTTCGATGTAGTTTATGTTTAAAAAAAAAATTAAGAGTTAGTACACGTTCTCCAATAACAAGTTTCGATCTTTGACAGAAGAACCGAACCCTAAGCTCTTTAGTAATTTAGTTCTTTGTCATTCGACCTTCAGAAATTGGAGTCCGACAAGCGGTTTATACAGAGGATGAGCGGAGAGAATCGAAAAGGAAGTCTAGCACGAATGAGAGCATTCCACAAATCATAAAAAGTGAAATATATCGTTAGCGGTTAGGCAAGGCGAGGAATTCATTATTTGAGTCGCAGGGGGGCTACGGGTGTCGAGGTCCCCATCGATGGATTCTAGAGCCCTAGACAGCGAGATGAAGCTCAACGAATGCCCACTGAGAGTAAAGTTGAAAGGATCACCTACTAATATTTTTATTGGCCGTAAAAATCGCGCTCTCGAAAGACAGGATTGACCACACTGAGAATAAGAAGAAAACTAACAAGTCTTCGGCTCGAGGACTGACTCGTGTTCGTTTGGTTAGAGGTGCGGAGTTTATAAGGAAATCGAGGGATGACCCAGAGGCCAAATACCTGAGGAGCAGTGCGCTAACATTAATAACTCTCAACTTAAAAAGTAGCATGCCAACAATTTTCGAATATTGCCCTGAATTTATCTTGGACTAATGAGAGTGAACTAGGGGAATCGGTGACGTTTTTACAGAGGATGTTTCCTTTTTTTTCCAATATTCGAGAAAGGCTAAGTTCCAATTACACGACGTTCCTGTTCCTTTAATAATTATGCAGCGCCGGTGGATCGGCAAACAGCCGACAGATCGTAGGAGGCAACTCAGCTTTAATTTGGGTCTCTCCCAAGAAGTTTTGGTAGAAACCGCCGCCCGGGGCGCCATACGTGGGAACACCATGAGCTACCAAGATGGGTGGCCGTCTACACCACCTAAGATCGCTCATGTCCTTGATCCTGACCGAGAACACCTCATCCTGTACTCTTCTGCGGTCAACATCACCTACCCTTGTCTACTAGTCTCGTTCCACGCCATTATATCGGTTTTGATAACTTCTAATTAGCAACTGTCTTCTGTTACAGTCCGGCTTTCGACAGGTGACAAATAGGGCCTAAAAATATTCGATATCTTGTTTTGCAGAGTCTAATAAAGTGCGAGAACGATGAACCGAAAGATTCATGGAAGAAGCCACAAGAAGATGGCCAGAAAAATGTTTAATTAGACTATTCTCATTCTTTTACCAGTGTTGATAGCTTCCTCAACTCTTTTCCAATATCCAACCTCGTTTACATCAAATTTTAGGCGGAGCTTTCGGACTAACAGGAGTAGCCGGCCGAATTGAACCTGATCTTCAAACTGTCAGCAACTCGTAGCGGTCTCTCATCGATTTTTATGGTTCATAAGAGAGAAAAAATAATAGGCAATAAAATTTGACAGGCTGATGTTGCAGCTCTGCTCAGGTCTAATTATTACAAGCAAATTAAAATATATATAGTGTACCGAAGGCTAAAGGAAGATAATGAGACGACAGAAGAACTGTTCAGAAATTAAATCTCTGTTCTATTTTCTTACAGCTGTGAATGAGAAATGTAAGAATATATATAGTGACAAATGTAGTGACAAGAAATTTGCTTGTAAAACTTTACATAGCTGAAGTCGTAACCTTGAAAAATGCAACATACTGAGAGCTTAATTGGACGGCAGCCTCCAATACGTAATACAGATCAGTATCGCGGTTAATGGCTAAAATAACGCGACTGGAAGTTGTTTCATTTGCGAGCAATAAAGAGGACGGTCAGCGAGATAAAGATGTTTTTGTATCACATTTCAAAGGACTGCACAGGTAATAGCCCTGCTATCCGCCGGTAAAACGGCAAAGAAACGTCGTGCCATTCGGAGCCGTAAAAATTTATCGGCGATATTTTACATCCCGCGGAACGCAGGTACAGAAAGAGACAAAAGGGGTCACAGGTTGCAGGGACAGATAGTCGCGACGTGAATATAATCCACTACACCGTGGAAATCGCTGGTGGTACCACTGATCAGGCGATATTCAAATACGCTACCCTAACTTGGAATGCAGGCCACTCAGCATCCGCAGCATCGGATGCATAACATCTTTGACTCGCTGTGTCTTTCGTCTTACTTTTGACCACTAAAGAGAGTTGTAAATATTAAAAATCTCTTGTCTGCATTCGAAAACCTACATCTCACCAATTTCCTCCTGGAACATTAACATCGGCATATATTTTATATTCTGCACGGTATAATTCAAAACTTTTTTCATATATGTCTTATCAGCCAGTGTTCATGCTGGTTTCAATACGACATGTGAGTGTGCGCTCATATTCAGCCCACATCTCGAAGTACGCAAAATATGAGAACACTCTAATATCTCGAGATTACTAATTTCTCGTCCTTCTGCATTAAATGTCATTTTATGTAACAAGTCATTTTTTAATAGCCTTTACCAACGATGAAATTGGATTAGCATTACGCAAGCATTGTGAGTGCTCGTAAGTTAGAATTTTACTTGGCAAGATCTTCTCGTCGACTGAATGGTACCTTGATTACCATCTGATCTCTCTTTACGTTTCGGAATAACTACTCTCCACACCTCGAAATCTGCAAACAATTTTTATGTGTCTTCGTTTACGCGAGAGCTTTGCAGAATCTGCTTACATTTATATCACTGAAAGTGATGGTTGTCACACGTGGAGCTTCCGCAAGGCAAAAATAACCTTCGCTGATACGATAAAAGCTAATACGAAGTGTAAAATTTAGAACTTTACAAATACTATAATTCTAGATGTAACATTATCACACTTTAATGTATGTAGATTGTAGAGTGAACTCAGAGTTTACAATCAAGCCGAAGAGTAGTTAAGTAAAAGTCAATTAAATATGATTTATATACCTGTTAAACGTTCCCATTTATCTCATTAAAGGTACACCTTCGACGGTGTAACTGATAAGGATCTCCGACATGAAACCAGTTAGGAATACCAACATGGGACTTACATACGCAAACTGATTCATTCTTCCGTTTCTCACTTGACTGTTACTTTTAACGTATACTCACAGAGTTTTCACTCTTTCTAATCCCTACGTCCTCGAGATGGTTCAAGTTTTCTTAAGGACATCACAATTTGCATAATGCAGATTATTACACTTGTTCTCAAGTCTCCATATGTCACTTAAGTATATCTGAAATTTTCTGAAGTCACTTCAAGCGACTTCAGAAACTTTGCTGATGCAGTATTGTTTATCTAACTAGCTTTGAAAGAATTCCCTATTTCTCAACTCAAGACCATTTCTGCTTTCTTCCTCCTGATGTCCAGAATCCTGGGTTTAGCTGATCGTGAGGAGGAAAAGGGAGTCAAGTCGAATGATCGAAGAGACATAGTCAGAAGATAATTACAATCCACGTGCATCAGGGGCCTTGGTCGGTAGACGTGGAAAGGCAGAAGGTGGAAAGAAGTAGGCACAGGGAACGGAAGGGGTCGGTACATTGTCGGCCGGCATCCTAAGATCCTAAGAGTTTACGCGGTTTCTGGGAAGTGTGGTACTTTTTTGTCGTGACCTCTGTCTCTCTCCTCCTTTCTCTTACTTGGTGTCTTTCTCAGCTTCCGATGAGTGCGATCTCTTTCAAGTTACTTCTTCTTCGTCGACTTCTTTTCTCTTTCCCGACTTGTCCATTCCCACCCTTCCTAGCTCTGGGTCGTCTAATGACCATCCAATGACCAGCCAATGACAAATAAACTTGAAGAGCAAGTCCCAGATGTGACGCTAATATACGCTCGTTGTTTTGCTCGTTTAGATAATTGTCTATCGATAGAAGTCCCCTACCTGACAAGCTTCTTGATTCTTTTCTCAACGACCACCTGTGTTGTAAACTTGACAGCTGTCCACTTCTGCGGATAAAGCTCTTCTTACTCTGCTTCTTGTGGAAGCTGGATTCTGACCGGAAGTTTGTATTCTTTCAGCAATTCTACAGAATGAAAATGTTGCAAATGAGTTATTACCTTTCCAACAAAACAATCAGGTAATATACTTATTTTATGGATGGAAAGAAAGAGAATGTCGTATATAACTCGGAGAGAAATGAAACTTGTAGTTGCTGTTTTACTAGCCTAGCTTGATGAATGGCAAATGTTTTATAGAAATGAGTACCTATACAAGTTTTGAACAATAAGATTAGGTCTCTGAATCATCTTGAGAGTAAAGAAAGAATCCTTTGTTAAATAATAATGGACTTAATTGAATGTTTACTTAGATTCACGCAGGAGGATCGAAGTGACTTCATCAATCATTATCTCCTTGGTTTCGGTAGTTATGGTGTGCACATCCTTTGGACCAGCTCGACGAAATTGCTCGGCATTAACAAATTTATTAGCTTCCACCCAGAAGAAAACGGATAAGGAAAAGGAGTAGGTGGTTCTCTTTCTCTCCCTTAGATGCATTTACACGACCGTGGGCGGTTTACGAAAAGCCACCTGACATCTACCCGCGAGAACATGACGTGCTTGTTTTGCTCATCCAGCAGTACAATCTTGGTCCTCTGCTTACTCTCAAAACATCTTAATATCACTTCCAGACTCTTGCATTTCTCTACAACAAATTCGCTTTTCAAGAAACAGTTTCTTCACAAACTTCTTTCGCGAGACGTGACATCTTCCACTTTGTCAGTCGAACACGTTTTTGCAGTTGGTACAGCAACACTTCTACTTAAAGAAAATCAAGGTGAGAAATCTGAGTGTTTATGATCGTGAGAGGTTGAGTTGTATAAAAAAAAGATACACAATCGACCAGGTTGATAGAAATCGAGAGATACTAATCGATCGAAAGTGAATCCAGAAATTTCTTTCTGGGAAATTGTTGGAGTTCAATTAACTCAAAGAGAGAGAAGGATGCTGGAGTGGAAGAGGCAGTTGATCTGCCCACACTTGGCGGTATGTTACTATAATGTACATGACGTCATTTTTAGTCGTGACGGTGGTGCACCCATCCCACATTCTTGTATTACCCTCCTCTTTATATTTCTGGGGCCCTTGATTATCAATATAAAAATGCGAGGCGAATTTCGGGCGATAAATCTGAGATGATGAGCAGCGCATCGTCGGGAATACCAATCAGCCGGTTCGACTAGATGTTTGCTCCCAATCTGCATAAAGATCGGCCATCGAAAATTATTCCGAAATATACATCAGAATCTGGCTTGTTGGGATCCTTTCTCTTTTATGTTCAATAAAAGTTGGTAAATTTCCCTTGATATAAGCACTACAGTGCAATTGAAAGCTAATCTCTGAGTCATCTGTTGATAATCACTTATTTTGCAACAACGGGGAAGTACAATGCATTAAGTGCAGGTCTTTATGAATGACTGTCGGCTTTTAAAAGTGCAGCCAAGTTTAGGAACTCCTCTCAATCAAGGATCATGATAAGAAAAGACGTTGAGTCTCAAATCATTCAAACACATGCATGCATATCAAGTATAGACTGACGTAAATCACTGAACATGCACCTTGAGTGACTTGGATGATAAGGCGGCAAAGCGGTGTGCGAAGGTGGCGAGAAAAGGGTAAACCGAGAAGATAACGCGTGCAGGTGTTTCAATGCTTACCAAGGGAATCTGATGCGAAGCGGCGAAACAAAAATATTCTTCCCAGAGTGATAGTTTATCCCACTGGTGACATAATCGCCACTTTGACGAGCTCGACCACCTGCGAGGCGGCAGCCATTTGCGATTTCACACATCGGATACCACTAGACACGAGACGAATTAACCAGAGACGGATCCTCTTTATGCCCTCCAGCTTCCTCAACTAAAAAGCGACTCATTTAGAAAGTCCATAATAATTCACACATATGATGTATATTTTTTTCGACTTACGTTATTTTCTTTACTGTCTTATGGATATTGTGATCTGGGTCCGGAGACACAACTTAGCTTTCATTTACTCTAGCTGTGATTAATGAATGCATTTTATTTTCTCAAAACAAAAACTTGACCACCTACGATTAAAATGATAATCTTTTGTCTTTGTGGGAATAAGATGATCTTGAGAGCTACTGCTTAGCCTGCAAATTGTGATCTTGTATTTGAAACTTCGTAATAAGAACTAACATCTGCTTTCGCTTTTTTTTATTTTTTGTGATATGAAGAACGTGCAATTATGTGGTTTTAAATTTTGAGATTTGCCTCAGTTAAAAAATTAAAGGAGATATGTAGGAATTGGCACGTGGCTTCAGAGATGTATGCAGTATATAGCCTCATAGTAATTCTATAATTAGTTACACGATCGACGTTTTGGGAACTGAGGTACGAGAATACATTAGGAGCATTCCCTCGAGATCCTGAGTCATCAAAAGCCAATCCTCCTCAGTCGGCCACTGACCAAGGAACCATCGATTGATCCAAGTGAATCATCAGACAATTTTATCGTTCTTCTTGATTCCTCCCGCGTTGCCCATAACACTGTCGCAGTTTTTCTCTCTTGTCTTGCCCTTCGAGGAAGAGAAACACACTAAAAATTATAGTACACTTGAATTCCAAGTGTAGTCACGATATAGTAGAGCATTTTGGGAAACAGATTTGTAACCATCAGTGTCAGACTGAATAATCACATGTCTGATTGTTTTTAACCAAGAACGATTTCATGCACGCAAGACCTCCTGGTGTTTCTCGCAGTTAGATCAGTTCTAATTTTACAAATGATCACGTTTGTTGCAGGGAAGATTCACTAAATAAAATATACACGACTTCCGATGTTGGACCAACATAATCTAATTCTCTAGTGTGACAATGATCAAAATCTATAGGATATTTAACGCGGTTTAAGAACATGTGATAATTAACATTAGAGCAAATTTAGTTTCTTCAAATTTACCTTCGCAATAATAAATATTTTTTGCTACAACTTAGGTCATTTACCTCCATTTCGTACAGATACCGTAAAAGCCTAGTTTTAGTGGAAAATATTTATAGAATAAAATTCATTCAATTTATACATAGAAAGGAGTAAACTTTCTTCATCAACTGAAAATATTCTTGTAAGTTTATTTTCGTTTGTTTTCATTTATTCTTATCCAGGAAAGATTGTAAAAAGGAATTTTCTGAACGATTTGAAAATACCGTCAAAATAAAAACAAAGAGGTCAGTCTGATCAAAAATACTTTTGCAGGAATGTTTCGAGAAACACTTCATCCGCATACATCAACAGTAAAAGAAATTTTATCTTCTTCCTCGGATCTCAAAGTTTTTATACGATTTTTATCAATTTTCCTTGTTTTATCCAACCAGTGGGATCAATGAATTCAGATCAGTGCAGAATATGGTGGGTTTCTTTTACAGATTTGCTGAAGCTGTGAAATCATCTGTGCTGTTCCTTGAGATCGATTGTCCTGCTCTTAAGGTATATCGCGATCTCGGACTATCGAAAGGACCTAATGGACATGCTATGTATGGTAATCACCTGAACATGTGTTTGTCTCGCATGGATCGACGACCGCCGGAGGCTGGGATATTCTATAAGCATGTGTAAAGTACATATATGAAATGACATCATTGGCCCAGGGCGACACGTGTTGCCAGCCAGTCTGGCCGGAATCGCATCCTACTGTGATCCTTGTCCAGATAGTATAAAAAATTGCGTCAAGATTTCCTGACAATATTGCCAACGAATGTTCAGGAAAGATTTCCCTTGCAATCTTCAACCGCAAAATTCAGATAAAAGTAATAAACAATCAGCTTTTGTGAGAACAGAAAAAAACGACTGCTCTGCTGTTGATGCGATAGAAAACTAATGCGCAGTAAATAAAGCTACATTTTTCTTTCAATCTTGCCTGAACCACAATTGTAATATTACCAACCTTGCATTGCGAGTTTCAGGAAATCTTCATGCAATTTTTTGTGCTATCTGAGTGGAGGCGTAAAAACCTCCTGGTCCTGTGAAAGACAGGTAGAACGTTAGCAAGACAGTGGTATGCGTGGTCACACCCTTTTCTGACCTCATGCTTCCACCTTGAAGTTTAAAAAATTGAACTCCTGAATTATTAAAATCTTGCATTTGTATTTTATCGAACATTAGTTCTGTAATTTGATATTTTTTATCTCACGTGCGCGGCTGGAGGTTTCGAAAGCTCCAAGGAATCTAGGATTCAATAAAGTAAGGATATTTCAATGTCAATGCTATATTCTTATTTTTTTGTAATGTAAAGTGATTAAATATGAAGACCAAATGATATTTCGTCTCCATCAGAACATCAGGAATACCAGGATTAAATAGTGGGACTCAAATATATGTTCGATGAAAGCATAAACGTGCATCCCACTCGAAGATTTTATGAGCGATTATTTCGCATTATAATTTAGTGCAAAAATGCATGACAGGTCGAGAATCACCATAGAGATTTTAATTTTTCATTCATAAGTCAACGTCACGTTTGTCACGAATGATTGCACAATATTCTGTTCGAGGCTGTCGGGTCATAAGAGCCGCTAGCAACTGCTGCGCGAGGGCGTGGTGGTGGTTTCTATAACGCAGAGCTATTAACGCATTATCTGCAACATAGAAAATGTGTACGCTTTACTTGTCACTTATTACACAGGTATGTGCAGCTGTGTAATGTATGTTCTCAAGCAATTGAGTTCGCACTTAGCTTATCGTTACATTAATTCGATTCTTGAAGGTGGAAAAAACAAGACTGAAATATGAACAGGAAAAGTAGTATCTCATCGATTGCGCACTCTCAAACCAATTGAATAAGAGTAGAACATAAAATATTGTATGTATTGGAAATGTTGGAAAATGTTAAGCTTTTTTTCTTAAGCCTCCAATTAATTGCGCTTTACTAACGAAGATTCATTTCATACCAATAAGCTTGTTAATTGTGTGGGTGATCAATATTTATTCGCATTCTTGCATTGCTCTGAATATCAGACTGTAACTCGTTCAAAGAAATTGAATATTTAATTTCCAGGGGACATCAATCAACCGCGATCATTCAGGCAGATTAACTTGTATAAAAATTAATGAACACCAAGCTATGATAAATCACATTTAATGGCGTAGCAAATGTTGTATTTTACAATGTTGGCATACTGTAGCCATTGAGAGAGACATTACTCGAGCAGCGTTAAACTCTTAATGTACATACATTATTCGGTCATAATTTATATACACCTAAGCAATAATTATATTCCTTTTAGCAAATAATTAATGTTTACGCGTTGACCATAATCTAGAGTGTGCAAGCGTTATCAAGGGACATTCCAATGATGTCTCTCGAATGATGTATTTTTTGAGTGGCCTCGCTTGGATTTTATGTCTTGTAGTCTACTGTGGAAGTTTCTTGCTGAACAAGAAGCATTTAATTGAGCTAATTTGTCGTTTTCGAGGCCTTGATTTCATTTCCGTACTGGGACATACACTTTTGAAGCAGCTTGACATTTGCGCACATAGAAAGTGACTGGCAATTACTCGTCTCGGGGGCGTCTTGCATGCAACTCGTCTATATGTATATGTGATTGCACGCAGTATGAGCAGGAAGAGAAGGTGCTTTCATTTGTCGTGGAAGTGTTAATGGCCCAGAGTAAGAAGTTCTCGACGACAATGCCAACCGGAGCGACGAGTGGGCGCTCAAGATATGGGCCAGTCTACCGCCCAGGAGACTACCCTGCCTGACCAACACGGTGTGCGATTATACGAGACGTAGAATTGTTTGCAATTCCACGATGAACAAAGAGGAAGGATGTACACCTTCGAATAATGGTCCTCCGAGACGCTCGTCAAAACCGAATGCATCAACGTGAATTGTAGGAAATTAATTCACGGCCATTCGTATTATTAAAATCTCATTATATTGCAACGCTCTTTTCTCGTATATAACAACGTCAGAGAAATGATTTAACTTGCTATTATTTAAAGTATTGAATCCAAGTTTTTAATAATGCAATTTTTCATAACGAAAGAAGAGAGAGACGAGAGTGAAGAAAGACTTTATGCTGAAAGTTATTCATATCTCGCAGGCTTACTGTTTAAACTTGCGCAATCGTTTGCAATCGCAAGCAATTGTTAAATCTCTGTACAATTGATCATCGAAATTCGATGTTACTTATCCCCTGGAGCTGCAGTAGGAATTTCTTTCCTCTAGAGTGGTTTCTGATCATAAATATTCGCCTTCGCTATTTGCATCGTATATATCTCTAGACCTGAGAAGACTTATGTGTGGGAATCGAGAATCTTTCACTCTTACTTTCTTTTATCACCGTTGAGGAAGACATGTCCACATTGAATCTCAAGAAGCTTCAACTTTATACCAACTGACGCACTCACGCACTCACGTTGGCGATTTCCAGCAAGCGACGATAGATCTACGTCCGCCCTCGGTCTCATGGGGCACCATTGCACCAAGAGACCGCGTTACTTCTGTCAGACTCCACTACGTCCGGTACTGATTTAAGCCACGTGAGAACGATAGTGGAGGGGGTGGGAGTAGTTGCATCGACAATCGACATCTTCTTGATGCGGTTCTTGAGGCGGTCCAATCGCTTGTTCTAGAGGGAGAATCGCGAAATCGTAATAGTCACTGTGGCAGACAATACTTATCCCGGTTCTCGAACACGTGGGCCACATGATTCACCAGACGAGAGTGCATCGAGACACGTATAGAGTATATACAGCACACTTATAAAACACATACACAATTGCACACACCTACTCTACTGTGTAAGCGCGGAGTCGTAATCGCGCTCGTAAAATTAGAGGTGAAATTATAAGCGGCTTTTATGGTGGCTTTCAAGGCCCCCGCAACAAGGCGACGTTAATCGGTGATCATTGTTATTTAATTAGATTTTTAATAGCAAGTAGGGTGAGTCGAAAAAATATTTCTTTCTTATTAAATTTTATTAATTTTTATTAAACCACATTGACTTGGAAAGTCAAGTGGGTCTTCTTGATTCAGTCAGATTCTTAAAAGAATCTCTGTAATTAGAAAGTTGAAATGTCTATGGTTTTTGTTTATTTTAATTTTGTGTAGTTTTGATTACTGACAGGAAGAGAAATTATTATCTCTGTCAATTTTTTCGCAAGCTGAAGTTGTGTGTTTACCGAGATGTACGACCGTTAAGTCTACGGCCTACACAAGAGGGTGCAAGTCACTCGGAGATGATGTAGTATGAGTATTGTAGTAATTGCTCGTACTCGAGTATTGTGTTCGACTGTTATTGAATCGCCGTATGCAAGAGATATACATGCACAAGGTTCTAAAGGACTAAACCGTTGTACTAATGCTCGTGTGTACATTCATTCGACTTAAGATTATGCCACTCGATGGAGGGTCTTCTCAGAAGATCCTAGGAAAAGGAATCCCAAGAGTTTCATACGTATATAATGTCTTGTCCGATACAAGGTCGTTTTCATTCTTTTAAAAGGCTGAAACGAGATCAATATTTCAAATCCTGATTTGCATATTATCTCTTAAAATTAAAACGATGACAATGAAACTCAATAATGATTGAGTATAGGCTTGAGAATGATGAAATGGAAGAATTCAATGAATTAATAACACCAATTTGCTAGTCATCATAGGTGAAAATAATGATGTTAATAGCAATCGAAATAATACATCTTTCAAGTAAAAGAGACTCACGTGTTTGATATTTGTCTAGGTATACAAATTGATCACGTACCTAGCTTAATAAAGTCCCCTGGGACTGCAGAATGACTTGCAATTGCTCGCTATGTTTCTAGATAATTTTTCCAGGAATCTGCGAACCGATTAAATATTTCCCTCGTAGCGTCTATCGAATTCCAAACATGGAAAGCGGCATCGTCTTTTTTATAAATCGCAAAAAATCGGTATCCGAGTTGGTATCATTTAAAGAACGTGTGGAACTCTAAGTAGTGTCATTAATGATCGTATTGCAGTCTCTCGAGGACATGTATACAGATACAATAGAGGAATTAAGTGTAATCACAGAATAAAATATGAGCGCATTTTCATTTTGCAATAATTAATCGAGTTTCCTAATTTGTCATTGGCGACTCCTGAAAAGTGTGTGAAAGAAAAATAGAGCCTTCTAAACTTTCCGTGGTGACTTAGGTATGCCAGGACCACAAATGAAAGCACAAAAATCGTCGTAAAAAATGAATTATGGTGATGACGTCTCGCGGAAAAAAGGAACAATAGGAATGAGATGGGAGAATGTTCCAGGCAGGCAGTGTCACAGAGGGCCTTAAGGAGTCTTTTCGTAGCGTGGGCGTACAGACAGAGATACACCATCATTGGGACCAACTGTGAGAAGCAGAAGATCGCCAGGTTCACCAACAACGGGTTCCTTGAACGAAGGAATAGAGGGTGTGTGACGTCGCTAACCACACCGAGAAATGGAACACCTGAGTCTTCTCCTTCTGTGTCCACCAGGTCTGCCACTCGATTATCGTTGGCCCTTTTTTCGTTTTTCCTTCTTGCATCTTTTTACTTTTCTCCTTCTGCATCTTCCTGTCCTTTTTTCCAATCCGTACCACCGAGGAAGGATGTTTCTGCATTAACTCACCCACGTGGGACGCGCATTTCCGAACTCTCTCGTCATCGACCTTTTTAGCAGCAGCCGCCTTTCATGTTGTAAGCACTAGCTAACAAGGTCGAATCCGCAGGTACAGGTCGCGACATTAAGAAAATTTTCTCCGCAATTTCAACTCCGATCAGCAATAAACCTTCAGAAGTAAACTTTCAATTGCAATTTATACTTATAACAGCATAAAAAAGTAAAATTTCAAGACTGTGGTAAAAGATGATGCTTATTTACTTTTCTTCATTTGTTATTGTATTGATTGATTGAAATACGGAAGATCAGTTTCCATGGAGTTGATTATTCCGCCTACTGCAAAAGATTACGACCTTCGACTTGGTTTGTAGGCTACCGGATCAGTGTCGCATAGATACAGGAGATTGGACAATAAATTGATGTAATTAATGTGTTAGCTGCTGCAACAAGCTGTCGCAACCAACACAATGATTAAGTTTCTCCTGATGCAACATTGATTATTTTAGATATTCGTCCTCTTATAAGAATCCAAATGACTATGTAGATTAAGATCCTCGACTTTTTCTAAGCGTCTCTGACACCTTTACGATCTGCTCGTGCAGCAATTATGGACAACAAGTTTATCTCTGCCGAATTACTAATTCCACATTTTACATGCATGCCGACCACAGGTTCAGACTCAATTCGTCTACCTGAGATCGAGAGATTCCTCGTTAACCTAACCACGTAATAAAAGAGTGTATTAAGTCTAGTAAAAGAACACACACATCGTTGATTATACGTTCATCGCTCAGTCGATCGGTTGATATTTCAATTTGCATATAATTTACATGTCCCGGGTGCTTTAAAAACATTTTGCCGTTCAGATGTTCAATATTTGGGGACTCGTTTGCTTGGAGCTGTAGTAGTAGCTTAATATGTTGTCGAAGTGTATCTGTGACAGAGTCTCATTTTTTAAAGGCTCGATGATATTCATATTCACCTTTTTTTCAGCTTCCTTTTATGTCAGCTAATTTATGAGTCATTGTCCTAATTGGGAGTAAAATGTTTTTCTAGGCAGTGAAAATATTTCATGATCATGTTTCTTACGATAAAAATACATTATTAAAATGAAATGACACTTGAATAATTAATGAACTGTTTACGATAAGGATGAAGTGACTCTAGATAAAAAAGAAAAAGAAAAATCACTCAATCACTTGTCTGTTGTCTGTTTGACTTCCGGTCTCTCCAAACAGGTGCAACTTCGAGATAAAGAAGCCTTTAAAGAAGGTGCTTTTAGCGACCATGCAAACGGAATTCAGTTTACGGCTCAGAGAAATTCTGTGCCAGTATCATTGGCGTGTGTTTTACAACCAATTAAACCAACCGTCCCAAGGCGGGACCTTGTAATAATGATTTAATTACTACTTGGAGAAGGGCGATGTCTTGCATTGACACTTTTGTTTCCACAATGTATAGATTATGCACACAATGCACTTTTTGTTTACAAAACAAGATTAGCTTATCGATACGCTGACTTCCGTTGATATGTCTCGTTGAATAAGAACATTTACCTTTTGTAATTGTATCTTGTGATTAGAGTATATACTTAGGTCAAAAAATCAACTTGAGTCAAATACATTTTAAAATCAATTTTTTAAAATAAAACCAACATAAATTTAGATCTTTTGTGATAATAATATTTTTTAGAGTAGGAGGAAAGTAAGAGTTGTAATTTTTGATTAAAAAGAAAAAGATTTGAAGATTTGTTTTTATCGCTTCATGAATACTCCTCTTTATAACGAGATATGCGTTCTTGTATCCCAAGAAGTAACCGGAGAAGATGATAAGATGGATAGAGAGCTCGTCCTGCAACACATATATGCTTTATACTGTGCAAGAAGATGTAGCACCAGCAACTCGATCAGTAATATGGTCAGTTGGTCACGAATGATGACTAACGAATTATCCCTAGGACTACTATGATTTTTCTTATAGAATAGGCGACTTTCTGAAATAATTTGTAATGACCTTTAAAATATTTCACATTTATAAACTTAGGAATTTGATTAGTCATCAGCGAGTTCGATAAAACTTTCTTCAGCCGCTAATTGACCATATGTTTCACCTGTCGGAGTACCTATCAAATAATTTCATAATTTCTCTCCTGTTCGTATTTATGTAGGCGAAGTTCGAGTGTGGGAGCAAGGAAATGCGGAAGTTGGCCTAATAGTACAATTAACAACTTCCTTTTGAAAGCATGTGTTATTTTTCCACATTATAGTTTTTCAAATAATAATCTAAATGATTTTTCTAGTAGAAATAAGATTGATGATATATAGCTATATAACTGCAACACATAATTTTTATAATCTATGCAATAATATACTTGGAACAAAATTCGTTCTACTAAATAATAGAGTGTAGTTAAAATTTGTATGTGGGATCTTCTTTTTTGAACAAATCACCAATTAGCTGAAATGAGCGATGCCTTGTATACTCAACAATAATCAAAAATAATCAGTTGAATTATAGCAAGACGCCCAGGGCGCAGAGTGCACTTATTGCGCAGAGACACATGCATAGAATCATGCGAAGATGCATGTGTGTAAATTTGTTTCTTCGACACAAGACAAAACTCGTCAGAACTCTTGTTGGTTGCCAATCTTCTCAGTTTTTGTCCATCAGAAAAATTTGTGTCGCGAGCGGAGGTGTGGCACCCGTTTACCACTTAGGTCTTAGATTTATGGGACATGCGCTTCTACATATATATTGTTGACGTACACTCCTCTCTTTTATCGTAAATAATTGTTTTACAATAAAAGTAACATAAAATGCAGTAATTTAGAAAAACGATACATAAACGATTTTATGTTGGATTGTTTATGGCCAATAATTTATATCCTTTGAATAATGTATCGAGGAGAAAACATATATACAAATGACCTAAGTTCAGTTATTATTGTATTGGAAAGAAAATTTCTCATTAATTTCTCATTTATATATTTGTGTCTCGAATGAATAATACTACAATTCTGATAGTCAAATATGAAAATCGTCCGCCTTGAATAAAATATTGATCAAGGTGCTGCAACGTATCGTGTATAATGATGAAGTACAGAAAAAGTTAATACCTCATCAAGTTTCATCCTTGAAATAAATTATGATAAGCATCTCGAGATGATTTTCAGGAGGAAGATTGGTTCTTCTTTCCCCACTGGGACAATACTATCATGATCGAGAGTAGATGGTCGACTGTACTACTATAAATTGCAATATGCAAATTTAATAAGTGCATAACTCGGACAGACTTGGCGATCTTCATTACCCAAGTACCTACTCGACCCAAGAATTTATTTCGCGCTGACAAATGCAGAAATAACATTCTGACATGACACAAACTCTAATTCACTTCTTTGCGAAAGTAACCATGCGATTTTCACTTAAAAAAGTGTCATTATGCTTTGATAAGTACCAGTTTCTCATGTCGGCTGACTTTTTTCCGCTTGTATTTTTCTTTCTAGAGTGCCAATCTTGCGAACCGTTGATAGATATAATTATAGCGTATCGATAACGAGGCGTTACCTGACCCGCGCAACTTCCAACTCTGTGATTTACAGTTGCGCGGGTTGAATTAAAAGCAATTAAGTCGCAGTAAATTACGTCAGTCTTTCCCCTCTACTCTTCAATTTCCCCCTTCAACCCCTTCCTGTGATTCCACCCCACTGCTTCGCTCGCCATTCCCTCGAGCGAAGAAGCAGCAGCCGTAGTGGCAGATAAATCAGCGTCGTGTTTGCCTTCGCGTGTAATCGCGGGAAAAAAATTGCAGCCTCGCTGCCTAGATGCCTGACGGGGACGCACAATGCGTTCTTGGGTATGGGCATTTCCACAGAAAGTGTTATGAATGAAAGAAGAAAATTTGACGCAGAAATCAAAGATGACGTTGAGCTAAACAAGTGGATGCATTGAATGTTTATATTGCATTGATTTACTGAGAAAGACACCTGCAAAAAGTTATGAAATTACGATTTCACGTTTCCTTTAACAAACATGACATTTCTGTGGAAATGCCCGTATGTATAGTCTCTAGAATGCGGACGAGACTTGTCAGTGCACTGGGGGTGTATAAGGTAGAGATATCTGAGCGCAACCCCAGAGGCAACGCACAAATAACTGTCAGATGTTCAGTACACCATCGATACCAACGAAGAAACGCAAAGAATCGCGCGATCGATTATCTCGACTCATAAAGTCCCTTAAGTATAACGTCGGCACATGCGCTTTGCGAGAAGTATCATTAATCTTGCGGAATTTATCTTCGTTGATTACTGATTACTGCTTTAGAGACTCCTTGAATACATAGAATTACATCCAGCATTTTTAGTCTGGAAATGTTATTTTTACTAGAATTTGTAAGCTTTATTCAATTGAAAATGTTAAAAAAGTTTTTCCATAATATTGTGATTAAGTGTGAATGCACTGGGAAGATGAAATCCTAGGTTGATTGATTTATTTATTTACCGGAATTTCCCAGGATTCGCATCGCGGCATTTATGTTGTGAAGCATCCATAAATTTTCGAGAAGTTAGTATTAATGGATATATCAATGTCACTGTGTCGCCGCAAATAGAAGATGGCATCTTCCGATAATGTAAGATCATTATCTCGCAATTCTATCTTCTTTTTTTTCTCTATAAATGTTCCCTTCAAAATACACAATGCGATGACGCAATGGTGTGAATTCAATTGTGAATATACATAGATTTTACGTATACCAGAGAGACGTATACATATAGAGAAGTCCTACTTATAAGAAATGCATCAGTAATCTTATCTACTACATCAAGAAATATATGATAAGGTGAAGATATAAAAAAATAGTATTAGTTGAATCTCATGGAGTCGCACGGACTCGAGGCATAAAAAATTGAGTAACAGGTTACCCTAAGGGTGTCGATGTACCAGATCAATGATTGCTCTGGGAGCGTGTAAGATGTTAATGTTGATGACGTCACGGTTAGCAGGTTAATGAGGTCGCGTGGGCGAGGACCGGTAATATACGGAGCACGCTTATGTCGCTTATCAGTGCTCATCCGTGCGAGCTCCTTTTCCTCCCGTCGTCCTGGTTGTCTTCTCTGTTATGTGTTTGCCACGAGACCAGGCCCTAGTTTACATATCTCTGTATCAATGCTACCATACCTTGCTAACTTTTAATTCAACCAAACGCGACATACCTTCAACAATGTTAAAAATGTTAAAAATGTCATCGAAAATGTGTTACATTTAAATTATGATAGGAGCTATTAAGATAAGAGCTTCTAAGTTTCAATATTTGGAGAAAGAGTTTTCGAAACACCTTTTTAGCTTTTAGAGTTATTTAAGAACGGAATGAATATAACATTAATGCTTAATATGCAGATAAAAAGCATTTTACATTTCCAAGGATGGATTCTGATACCTTAAAAAGTGAATATATATCGTTAAAACAAAAAGAGATGAAAGATAAGTAAAGTCAGTAAAGGGTTTATTACAAACCATTAACATAAACAATTATTTTTATAAAGTGCTAAGTAGGGTGCAATTAAAAGAATGAATATGGAATTGAGCTCTGTTGCGTACTGCCTGCCTACCTCAGATTCGTTAAAAGTTCCTCCATTAATTCCGAGCTCCCATTGCCGGAGTGTAGGTATGATAATAACTACTATACGGAATATAGTTGACCAGACTACCATGTTGCAGTATGTGTAATGTGTATGCCATAGGCTAAACGTATCTCTACAAGTGTTATTGAGTTGCAGGACTCTATCGAAACTCACCCGCCCCGAGCTCTTTCCGGTACTTTTATGCTCATACATATTACATACACGAACATAACGTGCTCGAATGCACCTCCATGTGCATGTGGGTGATATCATTTCTATACGATGCTGCTCGAAACACTCGTCGATTCGACTCTCAACTCCTGATAACATACATTACGACGAGTGCATCTTCTCCACTATTTTAGATTGCACTAAAAGATACTCGTGAGAAACTGAGCAGTATTATTTTTATTCGATAACATTTACTTTCACGGTCAAAGTATGTCTCGTATAAAGTTCATTCTTTTATTTGCAAAAATATCGTATATAGTTAAAATAACATTATGTGCCTTGATTCAAAAAGATGAACAAGTATCGTAGAGTAAATTGAGTGCAAGTAAACATGTTTTATCAGAATAATGTAATACAAGATTTCCATTTACCTATAAGTTTTCACTTGTCGATATAATAGATAATTTTCCTGGCAGTAATATTTATTTACATGTAATTTAACAGACTTAAGGTGTCTGTATCTAGAGACACAAGTCTTATCAGAAAAACATGCGTATGGCTTAATTAACTAGTACGTAAATTCTTGTTATGGTTGAATCGATTGCGCTGTCAGTGAGATTGCTATACCCGATTGATTTCCTTGATCGTTTCATGAGTGCCTACAATTTGTCATTTGAGTGATGTAAATCAATATAAGGAATGAAAAAATCCAGCAGAGAAAACATCGAACTGGATTTCATAGCAAATATGCACAACTCAGTCGTTAGCTGCCAAACTCGAGCAGAGGAAAACTACCAAGTTGATCTTGTCATACTGATTTTCCCAATCAGCTTTCTCCGATTATCCGTTCGTTTCCGTATGCTGACTCGACAATTTGAACTTGTTTAATTCAAGTTGCACTCGTAATAACTCGAGTTGCATTCAAAGAGAAACCAAGTGATGCATTAATTAATCTAGGCATCTCTCAGATTTCAAACTTGATGACGCAAGATCAATTTCTCTTTCTCCACTTTCGGATGGCCCTCTATATTCAGAAAAATCAAGTCTATTTGCTTAATTAGTTTCTCTTAGTGAAAGTATTTACTTGATATTTTATCATACAAATGTGCAGAAGATAACATGATTCATTCCACAAATGTATCACGACTTTGCAGCAACCAGAAAAATTAAATCATCAAGGAAGCCAGTAATCATATACCACGCAAGGTTTGTATGAATCAGTACGCGGATGTGATCTCCAACATTGCACAATGGGATTGCATCTTGATTGTTCGTGAAGGCTTGCTCCTCTCATGAGACTAGTTTTTTTCCTAAAGTCTAATCATTCCAGTGAACGATATTTGCGTGTCGGCTATCGCATATGCCAATCATCATTTCGTTGAGACGTTACAGCAAAAAATTGAACCACGTTGGCGGAATCCAGGATGGATTTTGCTCCCTAAAAAAGAGGAGTATTATCTCGAAGAATAAAGACTAGTCAACGAAACAAATTTTAAACATTTCTCAGCAATCACTGAGACTATAACGAGTAATCTGAAGATGATGTAAAAGTAGTAAACCCTCGTTAGCAGTTTGTAGGTGCAATTCTCTCGTTATATTCTCTCCCTATCTTTCTGCTTTCGTTATACAAGCTCTAAGGTGAAGATAGGTCGGTCAGCAGGCGTCTTTGTTCGGATGGTGCGGTTTATTTAAATAAAGCACATTAATATTTAATACTTGAAGAGTGTTTAAGTGGGAGTTGCTTTCGCCATGTGCCGCGAGCCCTATGTAATTACCGGCGGCCCACACTCGAGCAAAAGGGTCCAGAACAACGAGACATGGCACGAAACCGAATGCCCGAAAAGTAAAAACACTAAAACACCCTCCTGAACTTTTGGCCGTCCTTCTTTGCCTTTGCCTGTCTTTTCTCTGTGAACTAAGGCAGACTTTTTTCCCTTCAAGAAACACAATATATATAAAGCTGCTTTACGCTAAGAGCTCAGGTTGAAGTCTACTTGCCATATCTCCAGGTACACGATAGGCGTTACCTGTTCGCAGGATGCTCATCTCGACGTGAACGAATCACCTGGAAAATCACTCGGATTTAAGAATTATTTCTTTTACTTAGTGATGAAATTAATTAGAGTTTTGATAAGAAGATTGATGTTTATCGCAGAATGAGTGGAACAATCATATAATTAGGCATATTAAATAAAAAATGAGAAATTCGTTTAAGAGTTTAATTTTTTTCTAAAAAAAACAAAGGGGGGCACTGAAGGATTTCAAGGTACGAAAATGGCAAGATCTGGATTTCAAGGGAAGAAAGCAACCGAGAAAAGAAAATACAGGAGATGACTTCTCGCGTTTTTCGTGTTTTTCTCAGGAGAATAATTTCAGTGACTGGTACAAAAAAGGTTGCGATGTGTCCGAACGAAAACGGGGCGAAGAAGAAAACGAGAAAGACAGAGATTGTTGAGCGCTGAGCTATATAATTTTGTGTTGGGCCGCGAACCATCATGTATCATTTGCGCAAATTATAAATTCATTATTTCACAATTATCATAATGCATTTGCGAAAATGCCGATGCCTCGACTTCAAAACCCTTTATCGGATTCCGCTACTTCTTTAGAAATAAGTTCCGAGGGTATATAGTGTATATATTTATATCACGTTACTCTCGTATATTCATCTTTTATGGTAAAAAAATTTCGGTCAAAAATTACCATTCCCTCAATTTCTATATATGATTTCGTGTTGGAATAAATTAAATCATATGCAGAAAAAGATTCACGAATCACAGTTTCGGCAAAATTCATTCCATGTAAAAATAAAGCAATCATTTCTTACATTGTTAAAATTATTTTAATTATACAATAAAATTCTTGCAAACAGAAGGACTTATCATTTTCAGTTAAACACTAATGAGAAGATAATCAAAATGCCTACTACTGTATACCTTTTGTGTCGAAAGCAGGATTGAAATTAATTTGTTCCGCCTCGTGAGCGCTTTAGGGTCTCATCGCTTTATTAGGCCCGTAAAAGGCTTAACACGTGTTTTATAGATGGAAGTGGGATTCATTACGTAGTCTGACGGTGGCGCTAATTAATTTTATGAGTAACTTTTAATTCGAAACGATCATTAAAATTGCGATCGAACTAAAGTCTCCGCCTTTGGGAAATTCGGTTATTGGTCCGATGACTTCGTGCAAGATTAAGGCCGTTAATTTTGGAATAATAATTACACAGAGAACCAGCCCTATAAGATAAAATCTACCATCGTTTTTATAAGCTTCATTCTTTCTGTACTTTTATTCATTAAATATTTTAAATAAATTCGTCGCTTAATAAAATCTTTTATTGCCACATAAAAAAGAACAATATTTCATTTACAGTTTGAAATAAATTTTATTGCTATAAATAATGTACATGACGCTCCTTACATTGTACGAAATGTTACATTTATGCACAATTCCCCAATGAACTTCCTTACGCCCACACGAGGGCCAAGGTCATAATTTCTACGATCCACCCTGTACATTTAAATATTAGACTTACGACTCTTTTTAAAAGAAATCTGCATCTGCTCTTACCATCCACGCAAATCTCTTTTGCATGTCAAAGATTAAAATTATTCTTTCTCGCTTTGATACTTGCCGATTAGGGGAATAGGGGTAATTATAATCCAGAAAGAAATGTAATTAGATCCTATCTTGGGAACTTTCCCGTAAAACTGACACTGATTTACGTAAACTCGTTCTTTAATGTCACCTATATATTTATCCTTAACCGTTGTGTGTATTTTACTTTCGTTCGAGTCGAACACCCACGTGCAAAATCGGAAGTGACTCGCTCTTTCCATGACTTATGTCACCTCGAGATTACTATTCCAATTATGGCAATGTACGGTTATCCGCCTTATGTTCACTCTTCCGGAATTCTTCTTAACCCTGTCTAAATATTGAGCCAATTGATGCGGCGTCATGAGTTAAACGTCATCCTTACGTCGAGATTTCGTGACGTCAAAGCGTTTCGTCGATCTATGACGTTCTGCGAATGAGAGAAGTCTCCCTCATTAGCCTTGAGTACCTAAATCTAAACACACACTTGTCTACCAAATGTGAATCTTCTTCACAGTATCAGTGCTTGATTTATTTTCTGAGCTATTTATATCACATTACAGATGCTCAAGTTCATCTAATTTTGGTAACAATTTCTATTCCACGACGCTATATTGTATCAACTTTCATTGTTCTCCACTTACGAAAAGGATGCGAACCTAAAGAATTTTGACATAATTCAATTAATGTATTCAAATTCTTGCATTATCAAACTAGATTGCACATCCAACCGGCTCATGTCATTAATCTGGTACGGTATCAGGTTTTATTCACTCTCATTGACATCATGATGAATCATGTCACTGTTAGAGTCTTTATAAATCACACTTGAATCCTTCTTTTTTTGGTTGGATCAGGTTTTAGAACGCGTCTCACGACGATGAATTTTTGGCGAGGACAATAAGGACAATTCCATTGTGCAATGATGAGTCAAGGATCATTTTAATGACTTCATCTGAGGTTAACGAACGCGTTTCCTATATGTTAATTTCAATTCAAGTTCAACTTGATTTGGTCTCGCGATAGCTAGAATTTCTATCTTTTGATATTTCCTATCTTTTGATAACTTCTATCTTTCTGATAATTTCTATCTTTTTAAATGATTAACTTACTCAATAAAACAAAAATAGCATACCGCGAGTAAAATAATTAATCACTTTTTCTATATCCACAAAAATAAAAGATTCAATATCTTGAAATTGATACCCATCTCAATAGCTAATCTATTAGTCACTTTTTCTTTATAAAACAGAGCCACACTACGATATATACAGAAATGATCAAGAAATCTTCAATTGGGATCATCCTACTTTAATCGTTATATATAGGACAATTCATTTGATGTGATTCCACAGATAAAAAAGAAGTGCTGACTCACCTGGGAACGTGTCTATTATGCGAACCACTTAGCATTTTCAGCACGTGTGCCGACTGAATGAACAGGTGTCAGTGAGCGCCAGCACCACTGTCAATGGGATGTTCAAACTCCAACAACCATCACAGTGTAATACTGTTCCATTCGACAAATTAGATTCAACAGGTTCTTCACACTTTGAAGATCAATCATAAATCTGTTGCCTATAAAATGATTAAAATGCATGCATGTTACTTTCCGTTTTTATAAGTTTCATATTTACATGCACAACATCTTTCAATATGTCTCAGGGAAATAAACGTGTCTGAGAATAATGCAGTAAATCAGATAAAAGATCGAATATCAATTCGACGAAAATGGATATGTCCAGTTTTCTCAGTCCCTGGTTCAATTGTGATACATAAATTGCTGCACTTTATTGCTCACTACGTTTTGCGAATGCAGAACTACGGAAGAGAAAGTGTCCAAGCCGATGACATCGCTATCATGGTCATGGTCCTTGTTAAGATCGAGGCAAAAAATTTCATGAAAAATGGTAACCATGGTTCTTAAGAAAAGCCTCATTAGTCATCTTACATCCACCTCCACATTCTCGTTCAACATTAAATTCATAAACGGTTTATTCTCAATGCTGCATATTAAACTGATCTTTGTGTCATCTGGTTTATAACAATTCTGGTACTGCAGACTTGATCTACTCTGCAGGTCATGAATTTCTCTTTTCATGACAATATCCGATATCAAAGTGTCTGGATGAAATTTTCCGCTGCCAAATACTGATGCTTGCTCAGTGTTCAGCTTGCATCCAACGCAAAGAGTGAGTACCAACCTACCCTATCCTCCTCCGCAGGAACCTACTAGTCTACCGTTTGGACTTGAATGACTTGTATTCGCCTCTTGTCTGGCAATTGAATGCGTATGCCTCGAAAAACGAGACACCATCTGAAGGACAGAGTATGAGAGGAAAATAGAGAATAGAAGAAGAAATGTAGAAAAGAGTCGAGTGACGTCAGTGAATAAATCGAACCGTCGAGCCTTCTATGGATTTCTGGCTGGGAGTTCATGGTGTACCCACGTGGCGAATTCGCGATAGTCACCAGTGAGAGTAGAATTTGTGAGAAAAATGAGCTTGTCAAACTGCTAAGTAAAGACAGATATCAGTTTCAGATGAAAAATCGGAGCGGAAGTTTAAATGTATACAAATTCTTTCTTCAAATTCCTCTTCCAGATAATCCAGATTCTCTTCCAATTTTTTCATCATCACATGACTAGATTTTAATCACTGCCTGTCGAACCTTTCGGATGGATATCCCGCATACAACAGAAGCGCTGCCAAAATTAGGTATGCATAGAAATAATTGAAAGGTGTAACCGCCTTGCAAATTAAGAAAGGGGCAACTACAATGCCGTCGTAAAACCGGTTCAGCATGGTTAGAAGCTTCTTGGACTTGCGGCTAAATGGTTGCAGAACGCAAGGTTGTAGTTAGCCCTTTTTTTTCGGTGAAAAAATGAACCAAATTTTAGGATCCAAAATGATCAGCTTCTTCCTTCGTCTAATAATGTTAGAGGACTGATAGTTATAGATTCAGTGTGCCAAGATATCTTAACTGTTCTTAATGAATGAAAAAGTTCCAATGGATCAGCGAGAAGTCGTTTTGAGTCCTATACGAACCATTGCTCTGTTCCGCTCATTAGGGAACTGGACATGGAAAAGGTAATTGATACTTTCATAACCCAGCAGCATTCCCACCTGCAAATAGCTGAGTTTTTGCAACGACCTCGTTAGAGGTGACAATAAGTAGTTAGCCGTTTCCAGGTACGTACCTACCTACCTGCTTGACTACTTGCCAGGAAGAACGTCGCAATGACAGCAAGAAGCTTGCGTATTGGAATCGTTATCGTAAGTCACCCTGGAACAATTGGTGCATCCATTGTCTCTTCGCTATGGTGATGAAATGAAATAATTTTACGCTAGAATTCTTTCTGTAATACAACTTCCCATTGAGAAACTCGAGTTCAAATCGTCTAGGTGTATATCATGAGCTCATTTTTCAAAATGAGTGATAAAAGTATGCTAAATTTCAGATTACTGTAATCTATAATAATTATAAGAAACATTTTTTCGATATCCGGAGAAACTTGACGAGTTTCAATTGTACCCCATAATATATTCAATTGTCCCTCTAATAGTTATGTTTAAATTCGTTTTTTAATTCAGAGCTACATAATAACAGACCTTATTGATGCACGGAGGCTATTAAATCAAAGGCGACAGCATCGAGATGCCTGTTTTATGTAAGTTCACTATATATACGTGCAAAGCGTTTACAATTTAGCGGCTTGGCGATGGTGCGTGTAGCGAGTGTCGACGAACACTAATCACGGCTGATTGCAGGGAGTGCAACCGTCTTGAGATAATATGTTTGTAATTGGTTCAGCCCCTGTCAACTTGTCTCACTTATAGTCACTGCGACGTCTTAACCCAACCTAGGGTACGTGCTGCACGATATTTTAACATGAACCTTCAATTTTCTTAATTCTTGTTGTAAAATAAATCTATTCGCGGAAAGCCATCCTTCCATCCTGACCACCTAAAGGACTCCTCACACAAGGCTACATAATAGAAGAAATTAGTGCATGCAATTCATAAATCTCAATATAATAAACAGCCACTGATTCCTGAAAGTACCAAATTCTTCAACAACATATTTTATATGCATCATCATTTGTAGAAAGGTATTCTCATCCCAGTAAAAAGTTTGTAATTAGTTAATAATGCTTTCTTTTTAAGTGACGATAAACCTGTCGATGAGTATTTGAAGACAATTTCCAGTGTCTTCTGTGAAATAAGTCTTATTCGAAGTAGAGAGGAGGAAACGACGAAAACAATTCAGGAATGATTCCTTCGTCGCGAAATACTTCAAAGTGGACGTGCGCCGCAAGAAATCTTCCTGGAACCTGTTACTCCTTCGTGCGATTTGTCCTTAGGATCTTTTTCTTTGTGACTCAGTTCTTTAGTCTCCTTTCTGTATCGCGTTCCCACGGGAGCACGGAAATGTGAAGTTGACCCTCGAGGATGTGGTTTGGGGTCCTAGGAATGACCTCTTCTGCGGACTTTTCTCCAAATATTAATAAGTTATAGCGGCCCGATAGTTTTCTGTGAAGGTGAAAGAGAGACTAAAGGTGGAGAGAGCAATGGAGCAACAATGGCTGTCGCGCCACGGGAGGCCAGACTGGAGATTTGCTCGGGATAGAGCGAGTTTGACAACGCGATCGCACAGCATCCTGCGTGCAGGACCTCAGATCTCAGATAAGGACACGTTTGAGAAACCGACGAATTCCTCTACCCAATAGGGACCACCGTTCACACGCATTTCCTTATACCTTCTTGAATAACCTTAGAAACTTGAATTCGATTCTGGATCCTCGCCCACCAGCGAAAGGGGTTCAAGCGATTATTCTTACCTTGGCGCCGCTTTGAAGCCGTATCGACGTACAATGGCGCTATATTTTGTAAAGTCAGTCCACAAAAAAGAATCACTGACAAGTGTTTCGCCAATTTCTTGGCTATTAACCACATGGATAGGCTCGTTTAAGTCATGTTCTATAACTTACATTATCTTAGTGGAGTCACAACTCTCTTATAAAAAAAAAAAGAAAATTATATCCCATGGTCGGAATCTGCATTCATTTTTGAATTTACTCCATTTCTATCCCAGATTTGTTCTCAATGTAAAATTCCTAATCTATACAGCTTATGGAATTTTGCGTATGACTCAAACTAACGGTTCGAATATATGACGAAATTTTTTTCAACATTTGGGCAGGTTTCTGCCCTGACGCATCCGGCATACTTCTGCTATTGCGTTTTTCGTGTGGGTGGTTTTGGTACCTCAACTTTTTATTTGACCTACTTCCAAGTCGAATTCGATAAAATCTCTTAATCGGAACATTTATTAGGTGATTTGCAATAACTTAAGATAAAATAAGGATATATCTTCGATTTTTTGGGAGTTAGGCTGTTCTGCATCTATACATGAAGAGCTAAAAGAATGTGGAAGACCTATTACGTAAAATATCTAAGAGTGTATTTACTCTCGGCTTCATTACTGCTTTTCCGGTGAATAATTGACTTCTTAAATTTGTTTTCTTAGCAGACTCTCCTGTAGTGATTATATGTTACATCTGTCGTACTAATACTTGAGTGATATCAATCTGTAGACAATAATGCAACAGAAGTAATTATTTTTAATTGCTTGTCCTCAGATATCCGTTGCGACTGTAGTAAACTTGCTTCACAAGTATATTCTGCAGTATAGCTTATACACGAATTACGTGCTCTGAAAAATAATCGATATTCCAAAGATATTATTTATATAATATACTTGAAGGCATTTATCAGCACTCATTTTATATCATAAAGTTGGACAATGACTGTTTAATATCTGATTTTATTCCTGCCTATTTATAGAATCAGAGATATCGATTTGCCAAAGTGTGATGCATAGCACAGAAATGTCGAGTGCTGAGCACATTAGTCATATTTATTTTTTATTTGGCACTAGAAAAATACTTGCTGTGACGAGTTGCTGATTAGAAACTAGTTGAATATCCTTTTTATTATTTATCAAAGATTATTCAGGTTCCTGAATAACTATTATCCAATTGTTGATGATTGCTTCTTAATTATGAACCAGTCTTCGGAAAATTGCATTCTGGAAGTGAAACCTGTTGAGAGCAACTCTAAGTAAAAGAAACTTTCTCCAGGACAACTGCTTCACAAAGCCTGTAGGCTTGTGAAAAAAGAAAGAGAACGGAATCATCCTAAACTGAATGATTATTATGACTGTCATCTGGGAGAATTTGACTTCCGGACTAGTCGCGTGGCACCTTTTCGGTCTCATTCTTTCTAGTTGACAAGGTGCAAGATGGTTTCTGAGAAACACCGGCGTTAAGTAAGTCCAACCACGTGTTAAGACGCAACTCGATTGGCCGAGGGTCCGATGGTCGCCCACAACATGCACGGTTATATAGTACTCGTATGCCACGAGGAGTTCATTCATAGTTCCACTCTATTCTAGTCATTCATTAATACGTTACAGTGAGAGTGTCCTTACAGTGCGCGTGTACAATCTCTATTTCAACTGACTCGATTCGCGAACGTGTTACCGGTTACAAGTGACTCCTTACATTTGTGATATACAGGATACATCATACCATTCTTTCCATCTCATAGTGCGAAAAAAGCAAGTCAGCCTTTCTCATCGAAAAATGCAAATTGGTAAGCACAATCTTTACTGCAATTTCTATGTTTAAAGTTTTATTTAAAAATTAAGGAACGAAAAAGAAAAAAGAGTCAGTTTGCATCTGTTCGAGTTGTGAGTTTAGGATTCTCGAATTTCACAACATTTCGTAAGCTTATGCACAATAGAAATTACGTCCATGATGTGATAAGGATTATGCAATGAATTTATCATGATTGTAACACGTATAAGGCTAGAAAATTGATAAACATGACTGAGCAAATTCAATAAGAAACAGGCCTTCTGAATTCTTCGCCCTTAGTAATTCTAAAGCTGCAACGCCTGAGTAGCAATTCCTCTCTTGAAAAAAAGAAGAGTATATCGAAGGATTTCGCGACACACCATGGTGAAGGATCTTCTTTGCTGTTTACACGATATCTCGAGTTACTCAAGCAGTTTTATTTCCTTTTTACTTTTTCTGTAATCCTGTTTCGCTTTTTCGCGTCGAGAGTATAATGGTCGTCCTCTGGATGCGATGGTTCAGCCCGGGTGGTCGAGGTTGATCTGCCTTGTTGACGGAACCAATCGATTTCACGGCTCTTCTCGCTTCCTTCGAGATTCAAACTGACAAACTAGCCACAAATTTTCTTCACAGCCACTTATGACACTCTCTCCTCCATTCTCTCACTAATTTTATCTATTCTCTTAGGCTAATTAATTTCAAATTTGAAAGATAGAAGAAAGATTGCCATAAAATAATACAGCATCTGTTTAAGGATCAGAAATCGTGTATAAACTCGTTCAATCTTGTGCTGAAAGCTGATAGAGTGATCATATCTTTTCAAAGAGTTTTACTCAATTTTCAGAGAATGACACATTACAAGTTTTCAAGAAAGCTTGGCAGGCATAGTTCTTACGAAATTATTGCGAGGATATCAAATTACGAAACATTAACATATTACAGTGACCTGTCTAGAAGAACCTGAGCGGAGGTAACTCTAGACTCTCTCGCGTAGCGAACCCTTATCACGATGATTCACCTTGATGGCGCCTGTTCCTCAACAATGTGCACAGTTACCGATTTGTCAGCCATATCTCGATGAACAATATTCCAATGCAAGATAACATTCCAATTCTACTTCCGTTCTTCCTGAATCACTCAATTGATAATCGATTTTATCAATATCAATATATTGAATATTCATTCATGTTCGTGTCCTTTCTCAATATTTTTCTATAAATAAACTTGATTAGTAAAATATATCAGCAAAGATAGTTTGCAGAGGTCAAAGTGCACGCTGCCATTTTTTTTGCTACTTGGAATGAGGCAATTAAGTAAGTAGCTGTTAGTAGTGATGACAGCAAGGTGTTTTAAAGACTTACCGAAGCGTATCGGAAATTTTCCGTTTTTTTTCCAATCATTAACTCGTTGGAAAAGTCCCGTATTCCAGAAACCACAAAATTATATAACTCAATCTGACTGAACCCGGGAAATCCAATTACGCGATAGTTAATCATCTTGTTTCCTCTGAGAATAAATTTTCACTTAAAATGTTCTATCATATACTCATTGCAAAAATTAAATGTACTATTTTATAAACACCTCACTTTTTTATCATACTCAAATCAGTTATAAATCACTCTTCCTGTTTGAGGATGCATTGTTTTGAAAACAGAGATAAACAGAAATATGCACAAATATTTATAGCAATATTTCATAATGATTTTCGAAGATTAACATATTCTTGATAAGAGATTTTCATCGAGGTTGTCATCCAGTGGAAATATCCTTCTTGATCTGAAAAATCATTCCATGACCGAAATTAATCTATGTAGATATATATTTATAGTGAAATCATTCGCCAAGACACATCAGCCGTTCTTTATCAGATTTTCATATCATGCATTTCTTATCTATGACGTCGCTTGCAATTTCTTTGCTTGTGTTCTCATCACAACAAAGGCAGGACTTGTACACGTCAAACGCATACTTGTTTCTTATCTCCGCCTATTCACAAATGTTTGCGAATTTTCTTTAAAGTCTGGCATAAAACAAACGTGAAATGTAACGCCAAGATTCTGTAGTTATGCCTACCGGTTTTCCAAGTCATCGATTCTGAGAATTTTCTTTGAACTCGCGTACTAACTTATTACTATCAGACAACTCGAGATTTGCCAGTAAAGTCCTCTGATTTTCCACGCAATCGCACTCAGAGTTCCAGATTCCGAACGAACATCCGGTTGCTCAACGGATCATTAATTTTACGACTCGTTAGAATCGTTCTTCAATAATTGTTAGATCGTACGACATGCTTCTTTCTTTCTCTTTAGTTGAGCTCGTAATTATTAATGATAGCGACCTCAAAAAGACATTCACCATTTTTATGCTGGACAGTTTCACACAAAAAAGAGAGAAACTAAACCACTAATATCATCATAACGGAAAAACCATTAATTTTTATCGGAAATACGAACTCTTCAAAAAAGTCAGAACGAAATTCACAATTACTTTCCGCGAATCGATCTTTCTCGATGTTTTTTATTCATTAGTCAAGTGCTTTTCATAATTTGGCTCAATTTGACTTAAATTAAAAGCGATCAAGGTGCCCGCTGAAGAATGCCATTCCTTTTTAAAGTCGCATTTTGTGATAAAAATAAGGAAAGTGTCACTTTAGATAGCATCTTTATCCATTTATCAAATACAGGTCGGTCACCTTCCACGTTCAACATTCTGATGATTTACAATTGACCAACTCTTGTCAAACATTGATTCTACGTTTTCAGTACTCGATGTAACTCATAGTCCATCCGGTTTAGTGAAATCGCTTCTTAAATAAGCATACAACTAATTTACTTATTTAAAAATCGCATTGTCTGAAGATATCGCTTTGTCACCTACAGAAATTAATTTAAAAAGGCGCTAAATTGTATTTCTTGTTACGGGGGTCTTTCTAATAACTTTTTTTCTGATTTTATTCACGGAAGTCAGTCAGAACAGTCTGCAGAAATGAAAAACCGCTGAGGGGTTGTGTCTATTTAGACAGATTGAAATCCAGACTTTCGATTTCAAAGTTGAGTCAATTCTAGATCGTATGCCAGACTCAGTTGCTGGTTGCACTAACCCTCTCTCATATTCAGACATGCATTACCACGCAAAGCACGCAGTGCGTTTAATGATACGTGTAATGAAATCGCGTGGCCCGGGGGTCCAGCCCGTATCCCCACGCGCGAGGGTGGAAGTTGGTGGGGAGTTTGTAGTGGTACCAAGTAAAAGGTAGAGAGGACGAAGGAGGTGGGACCGAGGCGGTGAGTGAGTGAGTGAGTGAGTAGTGAGTTCGACCAAGTGAGTAACTGTGAGTCGCGAGACTCTCTCAGTCAACACGAGATCGGCAAGCTGAATGGTCAACCGCGTTTAGTCGTGCTAAAAAAAAGTATACCTGTACAGGGTACATTCTTCTTCTCTCCAGTCGTGAAAAGATCCCACCAAGGGTGGCTTTCTGTGCCTTTAGATTTGCCTTTTCGCCAAGATCTTCATTTTTCTTCAAGACCTCTCAAACACTTTTCCAAAATCGGGAATCGAAACTTAAACATTTCAAGACTCTGTGATGTGAGAGTTGCACGAATGTCAGGTGGTGCATTGGGAATGAAAAATCTATGGTTTGATGTACTCAAATCAAGTCTGAAGTTTGACAGAAAATTGATGAAGGTTTCGGGTGGACTTGGACAATGTGGAGAAACCTGGTGCGGTACCACGCCATGCTGAGGGTGATTTGATATCTTCGGCTGATCATTTTGCGACTTTTTTACGTGAGACTGGAAATTATTTGAGGAAAATCTTTCCTAAGTAATTGGAAGTGCGCGAGTGGATGCTAGGAAGTGGAATCGGGAGAAGCCGAGGACTCTCCGGCCGGAGGAAGAGGAAGAGATGATCTTCGAGCTGCTGGTGGCTGGAGCGATCGCCCTTGCCACTCTAAGGCGGTGTGTGTACATTGTTGATTTTCGTTCATTTTTAATTACTTTATCTTACTAATACTAATACTGATCACTAACCACTGATCACTTCTAGTATAAAGATCGACAAGTCCAGTTTTCCAAGTAATTCAAATCATTCTTTAAAAACCATCAAGATCATCATTCAATTTTCAATGTGACAAAAATTGTCATTCTAGATATAACAAACCATATCATCTTATATTTAAAGAGCTGTATTTTTAGTTGTGAGATTTCTCGGCTCTTGTTAGTTCAATGAGGATACAGAGATAACGTTTTAATGCCCCGAGAGTTCGTAAGTCGGCGTTTAGAAAAAATATAAGGCTCGTGCCTATCAACGGGAGAGCTATAACATATCGCTTTGAAATTGCCAATCATTCTGCACTTCTACACTCTGATGTATTTATTAGATGTATTGTATTTATTTACGTACATGTCTGGTTTAGGTTAATCGCGATGATTCATTACAGCCACCTCGATTATCTCGCATGATCAGGCGACTCCGATCCTGTCTGAACGCGCGCAATTCGCAATCGGATATCAAATTTACGATTGTTTTCAAATGAGAATAATGACCCGCACCACTTTTATGAGTTTATGTTAACTTTTTAACTTTATCTTTAAATAATTCGTCATTTAATACTTTACATTACAAGTGAAGGTCAAAAGATTAAAACGTTATTTTGCGGGACATTCGGCAGATTTCCTAGATGCAGATAGGTTTTAAATATCAATAAGATTTTGAAAAGATCTTCGTGAAATTTGATATATGTTTTGTCTTAAAAAATTTAGAAGACAGTATGACTAAGCGACAACTGAGTCAGTACTTCGGCTTAGGTACCCCAGGTGTTTATTTGGCTTCAGTCTCAGAACTGGCTGCTAAGTAGGAAGATATCGCTCGGCTTACTCGCGACCCTCGTATCATTGACATTTACCTTTATTACACAGTTCATCAAAGTGTTACGGCCAAAAGTGGAACGAACCCGAGGAATCGAGAAATTTAAGACAGATTCAAAGCTTCTCATGAATGATGTGTAAGATGAAATCTCTATCTGCACATTTTTAAGTTAAAACTGCTTCTATAGTTAGAAATTATTATTTAAAATATTTAAGTGAATATTTTATGGCAATATACGAGGCAACGTATGTAGACAAAATATTCGTGTACCACAAGACTAGATATTTGATAGATCACCTAAGTAGGTGACAAATCACGCAACCTGAACTTCATTGTCTATACAATCTAAATCTTTCCGGAAGGCGGGTGACAACAATGCACTTTGTATCCTGTGGGCGGACCCACTTTATAACAATCTTGCAGTAATATACTTCATATATGTCTACGAGTTATCAACAAGTTTATAAAACCCGCAAATATGAGCTCTTTAATCTCAAACATCGATCTTCAGATGAATTAAAATAAATTTGTCTCTTCTGCAAACAACTCTCCTCAAATAATGAATAAACTTTTTTCTCCCTCGCCAATTTCATCTCGGCAAAATTCATCATCCAAATCAGTTCTTGATCAGCCTTAGCTAAATTGCACTGGAGAGATGATTACGACAATGATTAAGTGATAAATGATGGGTGACATATCCCAAGATAAAGCGCTCGAAGCATAAACCATAAATCCGATGAGATGTTAGTCCAGGACACACACGTGGACTGTTTGCATTGGGGGACCATCTCGAACCCTTTTTTCTCGAGAGAGAGTCAAAACACTAGTAAAGTTACAAAGCTAAAGCAAACATATCCGGAGACGGGCCTTAACCAGTTTATCAAACATTCGAGCCAGTGGAAGACTCGAAGTTGGAGGTGCCGGTTTCCTACAGCGTTGGCGAACGATCTCAGCGTCGCTTCTCTTTGCCTGAGCGTCTGTGCGTTCATGTGTGTTTTCATCACTAGGTAAATCGACTGTACAAAACCTGGGGCTTCATGTGAATATGGGGAAAGAGTGATCCGTTGCGTGAGGTGGGGAGGAGCGGGTGAGGGAGGAGTCAAACAGCTCTAAGGCAAACCCTCTCTTTGCCCTGGTACCATCGCACCGCCGTGAACCAACTGTGGAACGGACCGGCGCAAAACCATTGCGACAGAACGCGCCGGCGCTGTAGGCCCTTAAATTAATTCAACTTACTTCCCTCCCCATTCCTATTACGTGGAATCGTGCTTTAAACTGCTTCACTGCATCTCATTTCAGACCCAGACCACAAAACGGGGTGAATCTGAGACACTTTTTATCGTTTTGCCTTGTATACGGAACTGGTACCGGTTTGCATCAAGGCTTTGATATAAACAGAACTAGAAACTGTTAGGAACTGACTTGGTATCAAATTTTTTGATGCTAATTGATCCTTTAGCTTCCATATGCTTGGTACCAAGCAAATTCCTTCCAAATCCTTCTGTTATTCCAGTGTTGATGCAATTGTACTTTCACACACTGGAATAATTAAACTGAAACAAAAGGGAAGAAATGTGTATCGAGGAAATAAAAATTCCAGTATGAGTCCCTTGTGGTTTCAAGATCACTGAGGTTCATCAGGTACTGTGAGACATGGGAACTCCAGCGTGAAATGAAAATATTATGCCAGGCCGAGAAAGCCACACAGACTCGCGAGCAGTCTTGGCGACACTTGAAAAAGAAGAGATAAAAAATGAAGAGATGCCCCGAACTTATTAAATACATTTTAAAACGACTTTTATGCACCCTTCTTGATTTATTGCAGTAATTATAAAAAAATTCGCTGTCTTCAAAACTGGTTTATCGTCCAGATCCACTAAAGACTTTGCAGCTCATAACATCCTGCAACGTTTCATAGGTCTCTTCTGATACCATAAGCACTCGCTCTCCGTCAGGATCGTAAAGCTCCACCGCACAAGGCCATTAATTTCATCGAGGTTAACCCTGAATCATCGTAATCGTAATGTCGACATGAGAGCACTGCGACTTGTTAAATTATTCAGATACTTATCGTCAAGGGTAATTTTCAGTGGTAGAAAATCAGTCCACCCTCGATCCTTAATTCCTGAAGATCGTTTTATCAAATTATCATTTTTCAACGTCTTCTATCGGAGAGTCAAAGTATAACACTTGATAAAACTTACAAGTATATTTTATCAATCCAGCACAGCTCGGAAATCTGCGTAAGAAATTAAAAAAATGATCCCCCTTTGGTATTTGCAACTTAGGAATTAAATCTCTATCAATCATTGTCGGAAATCATGATATAATGATCTAAATAAGTGGGTTGAGAGGAATGAACTTGCGGACAACTTCCTGAATCAACTTTTCTCAGATGACGTATAATAGTGTAGGATTGGGTAGTTAGTCAACAAGTGAGCTTGATGAGAGGAAAACTCTGATAAGTTGATATCAGACCTGAAATGTAAATATGATACGAAATAAAGAGGACAAGGGGATTATTATTGACACCTTTCCCAAATACTTTGATGATGCTGATCTAGCGACCAACGATCTTGATCTTTGATGAACATATCGAAGTTTTCCATCGTCGAGACGAAGGAAGCAACAAAAGCTGAATTAAGCAGAAAACTACGCTAGCATCTCTTCCAAGTAGAAAGACATAAATCTTAGGGCTCTGCAGTATAATAGGCAAGGTGAAAATTCCACCTGGTAGGTGGTGGTAGATGGGAGCTGGCGTTGTTGTTAAGCTCGATACGAGAATCGTACATATAATGCAGTAGCCGATTCAGCAGCAGGTCGAAAGCCATCAGCAGGAGATATACGAAGCCTCAGGCACTTTTTGCGTCAATTTGTTAATCGTACTTACTTGCGATCAACTGCGCTCCAGGACGCTTGTTGTCGCTGTCTCCATACCACTGCAGAGATCCACAGGACAAAAATTCAGTTTCATACATTCCTGTCTGGCTCTGAAGCTCCTTGCTACCGCAGGCACTTTTACCCACATCTCGATGCCTCTCAAGCCTCTTGAGAGAGAGAACGGACTGAAAGATACGGGAAGATATTCTCATCAGAGAGTCTCAATCTCGACCCTGAATTTTATTATTCGCGCACGAGTTTGCCGAAAAGCGACGATAGGGAAATGATTTCTATCTTAAATTCGAATTTACAAATCCTGTTCACTCGACTCGTAGCAATCGAGAGATTAGAGAAAAATCTGATACTTGAAGCTGGTTAGATTGTTGATGATCATGATACTAGTCCTGATTACTTTTTATCCGGTGTAACGGTAAATGTGAGCGTTTATTATTAATAATTACAGACAACCGCAAACCTGAATAATTATTAATTTACATTTCAATAACATGCAGACAATAAACTATAAAAAATTTGATGGACTGGATAAGTCCTTCAGTTAGAAAGAGTTAAAGATGTCATAGATTGTCGCCTTGGGCTAATAATTCTTATTGTTTGCGTTGAAGGTTCTTGAAGATAGGAACCACATTAGATCTCGTGGAATAGTAATGGAGTACACCTTGTATTTGAATTTAAAAGTCCGCACTTTCATTATCTCGAACAACCTCTAATTACTCGGATTTACGAGCACGTTAAATATCGACAGCTCGCTCGTTTCCTTGCATTTCAAGGCGTGTTGGTTGATCTTTCCTAATCGTTTTTCAAGGCGACTCTTCTGTTTCACGGATTCATGACTTGAAATCAGTTGAAATTAAATCTCTGCGTAGTACCTCAAGTTTTGAAATTAATTCTCTCGATAGAAAAAATTACACCGGTTTACTGAGCACAGCTACTGAATTAGTCAGAGTTGTATCTCAAATTTTATCTCTTCTTACTGACCACTTATCCAGAGTTGGATTTGTACAGAAAAACGAGTTCTTTCAATGTAGGAATGGTACCTATAATTATAGAAGAAACTTGAAGAAACTTCTGTATTCGTTGGAATGTGGTGACGGCAAAATTACATAATACTGTTTTCGCTAATTTTTATAATTATTAATCTCTTCAAATTACAGACTAGTTTCTTTTTCAAAATTACATATGTCATTGAGTATTGAGATAATCTGAATATGAGAATTTCAAAGGGGACAACAACAGGTGTCATGAGTTCATAAAAGTGTAATCACCAAGAATGAAAAGTGTGGAATTCACTCAGCATAAAAATAAACGCCGTTCTCTTATTTGCATTACGGATGATTAATGATTGGCGGAGGTCTGGTGGAGGCCTAAGATTACAAAAATTGAAAACGGAGAAATGAATTAATGTCAACTGGTTACGTTGAAATAACTGCCCCCTGGGCAATCTGTTTATTATCGGAAATCAGAGGGCTCACATTTTGCTATGTAAATTAAATTCGATTTCGCGGCGAATGCGGAAACCACGTGGACCATATGCTGTGCGGGTGGCACATATAAAAGTAGAAAGTGAGGCAATGTTTAAATTACACGCCCCATAGTGAGTCGAGCTTTACGAGGCCTTCGTCTTCCGTTCCTCCACCGACTGCAACAATTACAACAGCTCCGGGCCACTCGCTTATATGTATTTCCCCCTTAACGCCACCACAAAAACTCTCTAATAGTTGCAAAAACTCTCAGCTTTTAAGTTCCAAATAAGAAAATTAGGAGTTGTAATCTATCTGTTTAACTGCAATTCTTTTGTCAGTGTCGAATTCGCTGTCACCGTAAATTGAAACGTACGACGCACGTGTATAAAGGCAACACAAATAGGTTTACGTCTAATGACATTTACATTGCAGTATAGAATTTATTGCTCGCAAGTTATAAGATAAGAAACTTTCATTAACATAGGAGATATTCTAATGATCACTTGGAGTATACCGTATCTGGACCATTAGAATAAAATATAATTCCTTATATCTTATGAGTTGGTCATATAACGATAAAGCTCGCAATTGCGGCATTAATTTGCAGAAATAACATTGCCGAGAATAAAAGTGCCTAAATGAATAAAATTGAGTGGCAGTATCTCAATTTTATGCAATTTTTTTTCTACTACGCTGACGATAGATAATTCGCTAAATCTATTTGTGAAATAGAGAATAAAAACAATGAATAATGGATGAGGCGAAGTCAAGTTTCATTTGTGATCTCTCACCACGTGATACTATCCATCTTGGTGTTGATTACTATTCTCTACCTACGGGCTCGTGCGCAATGAACGATGCGTTCATTCATAAATGATACACATGACCGAACCATGTGCACGTGAATGTCCGCTCTAAAGTATACTTGCGCGGACATACACTGCTTGAAGGATCGACAATGCGAACACGAATAAATAGCCTCTATGGGTCACGACTCCACTTCAAAGCGATATATATCATGTTTGAGACAAATACGGGATAACGAGACTTGTGCTTTCTTGCGCACATAGGTCTTTACAGATATCTATAAATTACAAGATTGAAAAGCGAGCTAGATTCATGCCTTCAAGCAATTTTATTTCCTTTGCTCATAATATCCGAAAATATTAAATAGTAATCGACTTGACTGAATGTAATATAGAGGAACAAGAGCACAAAGTGTCACCTGATTAAAGTAAATGTGCTGCAAAGATAAAAAAGGGAAGCATAATGTAGATATCATTAGATGTGTATTGTTGATTCAGTTCCTAAGAGGTTTTATATATCTTTTATGCATTTTTAGTGATTTATCATATTCCCTTCCTACTCTTTATAGTGAATGGAAAATGGCAGAAAAGCAGGATTTATTGATTAAACATGTAGTGCAGAATGCATATAAGATTATTTAAAACCCATTAGCGAAGTCTGTAAAAAATTAGTTCATTTGGAACGAGTCTAATCTCCCTTTTATCTTATTGAAGAACGAAAGTGATTTGTAATATTTACAGCAGAGAAGGAACATGTGCGCGTATAAAGCGGTTCTCTCAATGTATATTTCACGGTATCGTGGGTGGAGTAGTTGAGATCGTGCCTGACCACCGACAACTTTGATTCACTGCGATTGTTGAGGCCGGTTCAATGATCGGTGCGACACACGATCAAATGACTTCGACGTGAAGACCGTAAAGACACGCTGTGCCAATACGTTAACGTTGTTCATGAGCATTCCAAAAATAGGCATCACATGTGTACAACCACGTGCTTAAATTAATTTAAATTTATAATATCTTTTTTTATACAAGCCGTTTTTATATAATCCGTTTTTATATAAATTCTTTTTTACCTAAAAAGTCGTACTTATTTAAAATGTCAAGCTTTTACTTATAGATTCTTAAGTCTACATGAAGGTTTCATAATAAAAATAATATTGAACTTGTCTAAGACATACCTTTATCTCGGTAGAAAAGTCTTAATTTATGACTCTGTGAAATGTCTATTTAAAGAAATGAAGGCTTTACGCGAGTCATGCTTAAAGTAGGACTTTTTGAAAGCAGAAGAATGTTGTGAAGTATACGGTATTAACTGAGTGGGCATTAGCTGCACTTTCGCCGCGAGACCATAGAGGCGATGACAACTTTACCAACTTTATTACCCATGGTTGGGCCCGTTATCGTCGCCCCGTTCATACGAGGGGCGGTACTGGTACTCACAATGGGAGAAAATTGTAAAGGTCCTGGGCGGCATTTCCATCTAAAAGCCTTGCTGATATCTTTCTGAATGCATGTACACAACTACACATTGAACTAAGAGTATAAGTGTATTTGTAGCGCGGCAAGGAATCAGCGAGTATACAGAGACTTGTGTGCTTTTAGATCCAACTGAAAATGTTTCCTCAAAAAAGTAAACTCTCAAACCGGATGAGAAATGCTTACGTAAAACTACTCAAATATTGTTTTCATATTTTTTATGAGTATTTTGATTTATTGCTTTCCATTCATGAGCGAAGGCTGATTTATATCTTTGCAGAGTACAAAAGCCCTATATTGTTACTCAAATTTAAGAAAATAAAAAATGTGTTTGGCTTTAAACGCAATGAATGACGACAGATATTGTCATTTTGTTTCTCGTGAAAGAGTAATTTTATGATCATTGCCCTTATGACTGGATCTCGAACGTTAATCGTAGCGACTAAAGGACTTGCTTCTTTTCTGAAAATATTATCTGCAATAAAGTACTCTCTTTTACTCCTCATATCTGTGCCATTGATGTTTTAACGAGAGTTATTTTTAACGACGAATAAATGTTAAAATGTTAATCATATCTGATGTTGACGGGGCGTAATCGTTAAATGAATCGGAAGATGACAGTAGATAGTCGTTAATGAATTTATGTGGGTGTGTATGGAATGTGGCTTAACGCATGCAACGTGTCAATATGAAAACTAAGTGATTTACAGCTATCATAAAATCCATAATCGGTCAATGTTTGTCTCGCAAAAAAATACGTGCAACACTTTCTTTCTGTTTTTGTGGATTAAGACAGCTTATGTCTGGAATTCGGTTTCCTTGAGTTGAAGTTTGTGACACTTTGCAAATACTTTCTGTTTCTTATCAACTTATCTTTTTTTTTTAATCATCTGATATTATTTAGATGCCATAAAAACACAAACATTTTATTTTATTATCAAAGATTTCATATAAAATTCTAAGCCTATCTCTCAAAAGGAAATTCAACTCGCAAAAATCGCAACATTGTATTGATCATCAATTTACGGCATTGGCTTTATACTGCTTTGGATTTTTTCAAGTAAAATAGTCTGAAAATCATATACATTATTAATATAGAGAATATGGAGATTTTTGTGCGTTAAGTATATGTTGTTCTTTGATACCTTTCAGCTTAAATTCCGTTTATGCGATTCTTCCAGCGACTGTCACTCGTAAATGCCTCCTCTTGGAATCGAATGCGCGACAAACGGAAAATTACAGTTGTGAGTGCGACACGTTTGAACAAACGACCAGTTTATGCTCATCGTGGACTGTCCTTGCGAATGATAATGTCCAAACGGAAGTCTGAGGAAGACTCAAAAGTCCCTTTTTAACCCGTGATCCTTGACTCGCAAATAAATTGCTCACTTCATTACTATCCTAAACATCTTTGACATTATCTTTCTTAAGGCGTTACGATATCATAAAATTTGCCCAACTACTCATTTTTCAAGATTCGGTCTCAATAAAAAATGTCTAAATTTGACATTTATACTTCCTTTTAAGAAGCTTAGCAACTTTATATTTCAGTGCCATTTAATTACACATAAACGGAGGATTAAAAACCACTCTGCTTATAAGGTGAGTTTCATTATCGATTTACACCCGAGATCACTACAAAGTATCAGAACTCTTCAAATTCAGAAATCTTCATCACCAAGAATTCCATCGTAAAAAGAAATCCATGCGTGCATTAAATGAAAGTCAATACACCTATTTGCATTCACTATTGATGTCAAGTTTTTTTATGCATGCTTGCACCAGGATCGGATAAGGTAATTAATTTTCGCGAAATTTTAAATTAAGCGGTTCAAGCCTTCCCAACAAGAGCTCTACGTGAAACAGTAGACAGAAATAATTAATGTCCATGAGAAAACAACGTCTTGATATTTGGAATAGGATCCTAAATCGTCGGCATTAAGCCCTCTGTATTAAGTTGCCATCTCACAAGAATATTCATATCTATCAGGCAAACTTCCAGCCTAAAGGATGGAAACCAAGTGGTAGAAATACAAATTCGCAAGGTGAGACATGCAAATCAGGCCGCAGGGGGTAACCCACTGGCACGAATGAAACTTAAGATATGGGCCAGACCTCAGTTCGCATGACCTGGAGCCGACACACACTGCTCTCTGCATGCAAACCTTGTCCATGCACCGAGTGCCTTAACATTAACCAACTTAACAATCGATGACATTGAAGTCAGTAGCGCTCGATCGCATGTGCAATTGTGCATTCCACGATCCTGTGGTACAGGTAAGTGTCGGTCCGAATCATGCTGCCTCCATGCCAACGGGAGACTGTCACGCCTGGATATAAACGATGAATGACGTCAGAATGACATCAGTGATCCATATCTTTGTGACATCGTCGTGTTACCAACTAATAAACGCGTCCAACATACATGCACGTTTATTTGCTTATGCTTACTAGCTCGAGGTGTGGTACGCCTCTGACAATTGGAGAGGAAGAGCAAAGGCGGGGGTCATGCAGGTAGCGCGAAAAAAATAAGCAACAAGCAGAAGAAGATGACGAAGAAGAAGAGAATGATGATGGTGATGGAGAATACGGACAAAAAGAAGTGGAAGCAGTGTGGGGTTATGCAGTTGGTAACTGGCAACCTAAAACCTTCGACCAAACAGTTTATGGGTGAGGTTCCTATGTGGACATATATACATGTGCACATAACGCACGCCCGTGTGATGCTGTGTGATGCTGTGTGAACATGGAAAGCACTATTCGATCCGCTAGTCCAACGCGCCAGACAAAATGCAAATGTGCGCGCTCGCACCCGCTAATCTGTCTGGCGCATCCGTGACGTCACATTCCAATGGCGGAGGAAAGTCTTACAAGTTTACTATGTGAAATATTTACCAAATAAATTTAATATCTCAAATATTCAAAGAAGGGTCAAAGTTCAACGGCGAAAGGATCATACGTTTCCATTTTAAGTAGTAATGCCCTTCATGAAGAGGATTTTCGTTATGAGCGGTTGGAGCACTCTAGAATAATAAAGTTACGTGTGCAAAAGAGCAGGAACTGGTTCCGGAATCATCCTCTACTATCGGAAGGTGAAAGCTTCTACGCCTCTGCACTCTGTTTTACAGACCCTCAGGTACCACCGTATTAACGTGGCAAACCGCACATATCCTCAGTCTTTCTATGAGGCACACCATCGAGATCATCGGGGTATCGTGCGCCGCCGTAGGTGCAGGACGAAGAGGACTCCTCCACTTACTTACACTACCTCCGAATGCGTATCCCACGTGTGCGCCACACGTAAGACCCAAGTACGAGAAGGAGTGGAAGAAGGAGAATAAGGTGGATATCGTCCCACATACCTTGGTGAACAAAGCGTGTAGTCGTATGCCGACTGAAATAAGAACACGCGTGTTCGAGTTGCGAGGTATAATTAAAAAGAGGTTGGGAAGAAAAGGGTGTGAGTATAGGAAAAAGTAATTCCCTGCTATTTTTACGGAGCCCAATCTAAAGCTCAATACACAGGCATGCTTTGTCATTTATTATAATGCAAAATCTCCCTCTACAAACACAAAAATTGCGGAATGGAAGCTTCTTTGTGATTAGAGTGTTTCTGGTTCCAGTATCGTTGAACAATTTTCATCTGGATAAGGACTTTAGTTCTTTTTCTCTCTCGGTGCTTTCTCAGAGTATTCTCAGTCTAAAGAGACTTCAGAGGCTAATCACCACGCAATCACCGCTCCCGGTGAGACCGACGCCAACTTGTTCCCAGAAAGCACCGCCGCCCCTGGGGGCATCGGCCAGGTTGCAAAACCAACAATCTTCATCTTCCGATCCGCGGAGGAAAAAATGAATGGATGCTCTCTGACTTCTACCGGTCGAACGATCGTTCTCTCTGGCACCCAAGGAATCTATAAGAATTGCGACCGTAAGGATTGCCGACAAAAAGGTGGGATCGAAGGTCGATGATCCATATAGATAGAGTCAGTCTTCATTTTTATCAAATCGTATCTTTTCCGAACGATCGCCCATATGAAACCACTTCTGATTTCTCATCAGGTGCAAAAACTCGCATCAATCTTTTATCATTGATCTATTAGATCTATATTATAAAATAAAGACTTGAAGATACTTTTCAGATTTTTAGGTAATCGCTAAATGTTTTTAAAAAGAAATATGTCATTTGGCAGAAAACGTGACCGTGCGCTTTGTGACTCGTGTAGCACGCGATTTTAATGCGCGAGAAACGTACTCGCACACCCACGTAGGCAGTCGGCAACGCGTAAAAAGATAGAACGAAAGGTTGGAGAGGAAGAAGAAAATGAAGAAGAGGCGTAAAGATATTCGATAAGCTCTCGCTCAGAGCAAAGTTAATCGAATCGTGATTTAACGTCAATGAAATATACAATGGCGTTAAATCATCGCTCTCGTTTCATAATTCGTATCGATTTTTAAAATCGATATTCGATTCAACACAAGGTCAAGGCCATCTGAAGATATTTTGTAGAATATGTGTGAAATACATTATACATTTTTGTAAAAATACGATAAATGAAAGTTATATATATTATTTGGAGACTTGATGAATTACGACTTGATCTGATAAACACCTCCCATGTTGCTTATGTAGCAACATTAAATAAATTACTTTGATTCTAGCTTGTAACCATGAATCAAGTAAATGCTACTTTGCTACATTAAAGTTTACAGCATTTCCAAACACCAACGCTTTTGTCTTCTTCAAATCTTGCACACGCTGAGAAATGAACTCTAATTATAATTATAAATTATAATAGATATGGATTTAAGATATATGATACGTTTTCCAATGCTTGCTGTCTCTTATAAAGCGTTACTTGTACATTTAGTCTAATTTATAACACCGGTTATAATAGAATTACTCTCATATACTCGACACTTTCACTCCAGGCCGAATTAATAAGCATTTCGCGCCACGACAAATGCATGCAAAATTTCAAATACGTTCCGCTATGTTAATGCAAAGTGTTAAAAAGTTGTGATCATAAATTTTACGGGCAGCTTGGCATTTCATTTCAAGTTGATATTAATGCGTCTAAAGTATATTTTCATCAAAAGTGATTATTACGAAAGGTATATAATCATTTCACATGGAAACTGAATTATCAACTTTTCAGTTGATAATAATCAAATATAAGCAATTTCTCATTATGAATTTACAAAATGAAGATTTATCGGATCGCGAAGTGAATCGACGAGTACCTGTCATTTTCCATACCTGAAACTGAGACTCGTGTGTGCTCATTGGCGCGTAACTGATGTCTGAATTACCAGCATGAATCGCACGTTTACGGTGAGGCGAATCATAACACAACCGACGCACCCTCTACCATCGTCTAACTGGCTTATCCACACGTACTCGTAATTAGCGAACGTTAATTACCACATGCGGTGCTTTCCAGCTAACTAGACAAGATAAAGAAAATTTATGAAGCTCATATTTTTCAATCGATATCTTTTACTATAAAGACATCTTACTAGTCGTTTCATTAAGTAAAAGAAAGACATTTCAAGACAGCAGCAAGCACGCTATACAAATGAGATTAAATTATATTTATTTACGTCGATCTGAAGTAATTATCAATGACGTTTATCAATTCCTTTCCTTCCATGTTATTTATTTATAATCCCTTATCTAAATTGTATCACTATTTTCCTTCTTACTTATAATGATTTCGCTTATATCCCTAAATGGCGATTGTTTATGAGTGCATTTTCAATCACATAAAGATGCAAGAGCGATTACGAATTTCTATTTCCGTGATAAATGATTCGCCAAAAGAAACAAACGCGGAACAAATTTAACGGCTAGTTGCATCGTCAATGTCTTTGGAATCCCTCTCAATAAATGATAGCATGGCAGAATAATAGCTCGTCCAAGTTTAGCAGTGGCTAACAATAAGAAATGTGCATCACTCTCCCGAATTAGAGAAAGGTGAACAATCCTCATTTTGGGGAAGATTCGCGGACAGAACTAAACGACACATATTGTAAGGAATCGCGGAGGAAGTTGTAAGCTGGTAACATTTAATTGTGTAATAAATCCTGATTCTCCGATTTGCAACCCATTTCCTCTTGCGGGGGCGACAATTGGTCGCTGTTAAATTGACGCGTAGGTGCCCCGCATGTTAGTAAGTACCTGTGTAGTACCTGTGTACAGGGTGCGTCCATCGTCGGGTGTGAAAGTCGGAAGAACTGTACTGACTACGAGTTTTTCGTTGCATAAAAGCGGCAACCGTCTATTACGTTAAATGGCCCAATAACATGCTTCTTATTTGCTTCATAAAGTTTACACTTTACAGCACGTGTACATTTTACTTAAAGTTCCAGGTTCTTTATAGTAGGATGTCCCGCCAAACGTTTTCATTGACGTTTGACGTACAATAAAATTGATAAACATGTATACTTTTGAAGAATTTTAATCTTTTCCCATGTTCTTTCACGATTTTTTTTGTCATGAATCTAAAAATATTGAATTTTCTAATTTCAGATTCGGTGGTACAAACGGCCACCCTCACAAGCCTTGCGTTCTTTCTGACTTCTGGTCTCAGTGCAGTGACAGCTGCACCCTCATACGGGCTTAACAGCGTAATTTCTGAAACAATTAACATGGAACCTTGGGTTCAACCTTGCGGAACTCCCGTAGCTGCTGCTTTGAGAAAATTACCGCAACGACACAACGTTCATCGAGTCTTGAAGAGGGTGCGAACACAATTAAGAGTCGCACAGGAACATCTACGGAAGGACGTTAAAGATATTCATGATACTTACTCAAAGGTAAGAAATAATGTTTCTTTGTTTAGCACTTCATTCATATTTGTCAATTACGAAGCCAGAAGACCACCCGGATCTTAATTATTTCCCTCTTTTCTCACCATTGAAAAATTCTAAACAGTCAGTATAGTAATGAGTTTTGCAAATCTTTGCTCATTATTTTTATTTGCGAAAATTACCTTAAGTTTTGATTGAGCGTAAATAAATTCATGTGAAGGGCTTTTGAGGACAACGACATAATTAGTGAAGGATGTACATAAACATCATCGCAGATTTTATGAGATCTAACGAGCTCATTCACACAGCCATGGTAAATATAAGGTGTCTACATAAATAAAAGATAAGAGGTGTTTACATAATAGATTGCACCAGATTTCACCAGCTTACAAATGCGATGTAATTAGATGACAGTTATTATTGTTTTGTCTTTGTGGATTGAAGTGACGTTAAGAGAAGTCAGCAAAAACTCCTCCTGTGGTCCAGTCCATTATCTTATCTTTTATTTCTATCATTAGATATTCTTTTAACAACAAGACATTTTCCCACAGGGATGAATGATTCATTAGTTACACCGACTTATAAATACGAAAATATAGTGTTACTTCTGTTACTCCATGCAGTTATTATTCAAAATTAGCGGATTTTTAAATTTAATTATAAGAACTATTTCTTGTAATCAAGTGATCAGACTGATTTTTGGGCAGTTGACTTTCTGAGATTTATTTTAGATCTTTTTATAAGATAATTAGGCCATGTTAGATAATTGAAAATGAATTCTGCTTACTGGCAGTGAAAAAGTAGTAGAATCATGACTGTGGAAGCGAAAAATCTCTGGAGGAAATGACGTCATAGTTCTTCTTCGAAATCTGCGAAGAAGAGCCAGATGTTTATAGTAGAGTCGCTACGTTAGCTAGAGAGCTGTAAGGTGCGAACTGCTGGAGACGGTAGATATTGGATCATGACAAAGTCTAAACAATATCTCGTCTTTCTCATTGTAGGTGTACAAAGTGCTGAAAGAGCAGCAGTACCGAATGTCCTGGCTACCGGAGAAGCAGCTGGATTGGTATCATCGTGAGGTATGGTGTCTGGAAAAGGGCAAAAAGGCAGAAAGAGCACTTCCTCGATTGCACGACGCCCTTCAAAGGTTCGCCATCACTTTCTACCATTTGAAGATTTTTCGCCTTAAATCAAACATCAATACCGAGGTTACAATGGAAAGGCGGAATCAAATCATCGACGGGATGTTCAACGAAGTACGAAGGGTGAGTATCTTGAATATTTGTTAGAAAAATTTCAATCAAAATCAATTTGAACTTGAAAGCCAATTGAAAATTTAAATTTGTTATTTATAGATGCTCTGCGAAGTGGAAACCGCAATTTTTAATTTGGGACTGCAACTGCCCACCACTCACACGGCAGAGATCGTAACGGAGAGTTCAAATTGGGCAAAAGAAGGAGATTTGACTTTGATGTTAATTCAGGACTCGGGAGTACTTAGACTTTATAGGGATTTTCTTAACGATTGGACAAGAGCATTTCGAAACGCAACTGCCATTGGGCCTGGAACCTGCGACCCTAATATGGTGAAACCCTTGATATATAGACCCAAAAAGTCCCAAGGAGTCAAGAAAGAATTCCAGCCTAAGAAAAGGCAAAAAAAGCCTATTAAGAAGCAAAATGGGCAACTTAAGAAAAAAGGCTTCGGTAGGAATCGGAATTACGTTCAAGGAACGAGACGTGCTATGAGGAGAAGATTAGGCAGAAATAAACCCCGAGATAGCAATATTTCTTCTACTTAAATTTGTGCTAAAGAGGGCACCTTAATCTCTAATTCATCTATCAATTCACTTGCGTTATCACTTATTTATTCCATAGTCATAAACCATTGGTACGTTAGTTTTAACATTTCGCCAAATTAATTCATTGGAAGAGAAGATATCCAGGACAAAAGTTCAGAGGCTCTAATTTCATAATATGCAATGTGTTTTTGTCTTTGGTGTACGGTTGCAATTAGATACCAGTATTAAAAGATCTTCTGAGCGAATAAACAGTATTATGTATATCGTTTGAAGTAACGGGAGATCAACATTGTGTTGTTTCCGATACACATTGGAACGATACGATTATTTTTAATAGAGATAGCGGCAGTAACAAAGCTGCCTATAAACATTTTGAGTATACATTATAAGTAAAAAAAGACTATTCTCGGATAAAATACTGAACTAGAAAGTGTAGATTGATTAAAAATTGTGGAAATCCCTTGGGATAAATAAGGAATAAATGTCTGTTAGTGGCACTCTGTACATAAGTGTATTATATACGGACTTGATAATTCGATAGCGAATTTCGTGATTGATCTGCAGAGAATCGAACAGTTGGCATTTTATGATAAGCTAAACGTATTTCTTATCATTATAGCTACATTTTTTTATAAAAAATAAACTCTGACGTAATTTATTTATTGTAGCTTTAACGCGCACTGTGTGGCGAAAGCTTAAAGTTAAAAGCTGTGATATGACGAACGTATGTGGATGTTACGAAGTTCCTACGTTTTCTTTTTTTTTTTTTCATAAGTCTATAATTACGTGTATAAAAAGGTATAAGTAGCGATAGATTATGTTAGGAGTAGAGACATACTAGGTATACCGACATACGTAAGTGAATTGTATTATTTAAGACATTTTGTACTACTTAGGAAAATATTAAAATGGCATTCCTCGATATTATGTGATATGTATTTTTGACAAATAATTAAAAAGTTTTATTGGCTGCTATTTCAAAATCGATGCCAATGCAGAAATTTGGACTGATGCGATTTAAAAATCAAAATTGTTATTCTACGTAATTACGTCTTTTTTAATTTTAGAGCGCTTTGTTTTGATATGACTTGGAATCTCGCATCGCGCTGAAATTTTGATATTTTTATAAAAATTCGCTAAACTTTACTGAATTGTTCCTAAATTTATTTATATTTAACAAGAATGGCGCCTTTCTTAACTTCTGGGCCAAAAGAAAGTTATAAGTATTAAATGGACGAAAATTAAGGAATAGAATTTTTAGATTTATAATACCGACTACGTACATGTATGTATAGTATATTTATTAAGCACGCGCTGAAAATTACACGGGAAAATGTGCTGATGTTTTTTTTTAATTATTCCCTTGCGTAAATATTATTGATACATAATTTTTTGATTTGTGAAACTGTAAAGTCATATTTTTATAAATTTATCTGTACATTTTTGTAAATATTTTATATCACATTTCCTCGTGTTATTTTTAATGTTCGCACGCGCATTCTTCCATAACATTTACAATCTATTATTTATTATATCACGTTACCATTGCACATATTTTATATTATTTATTATCATTTCTTCTCCTTTGTAATCGATCCGAATAAAACTTATTTTGTATTAAATGAAATTTGTAATATATTTCTTCGTTATTTCTACCACATTATTTATTCGAAAATATATATTCTGAATTTTCCTTCAATCTCCTGGAATATATATATAGTTAACATGCTCTATAGCATATATATTTAGCAACAATTTAAAATTTTAGTAACATTAAAAAAGAAATGATGCTGGTGAATCCCGAGTAACTTCATGCCTATAGCATGACATATGTAATATTACTATTAAATGGTAGAACTTTACAGAGTATGTAAATATACATTTTTAACAAGTTTTTTGCAACCAAATTTTTAAAATTTTACCCCCAAATGATGTAACTTTCGAGTCTTTTTACAGTAAGTATCAGGCAAACAGAAAAGGGTATTACATTCATGTAACGCAAGCTCCGCCGATAACGTTCGTTACAGAAACTAGAAGGTTGTTTCTGATAACATCTCCAGCAATTTCTATTACAACCTTCAACTTATTATTTTCTTATCTATCACTGACTTTCATACGGTAGGTGAAATTCTGACACGATTAATCTTTGTCGAAATGGAAATATTTAATCGCCAAGACCATAATGGAATAATATTGCAGAATATAAATCTTGTTCTTGGTAACTTACATTCTAAATTAATATTTTACACAAATAACAATATTAGGGTGTAGACACAATTGAAGTTTAAAATTGTCGACTCTTTTTTGGGAGTCGTATCAAATACTTTCAGCCTTTGGTCACTCTATTCATTGGTAAAAACTGAATTGTTGCTCAGGAGATAAATTTCAAAATACAGACAAGGTTTTCGAAACGAGGAGTCGAAGTAACAGGAGGACAGGAAAACTGCAAGCTTTTTACACCGTTACAGGTGTGCGCAGCTTTGTAAATCGATTTATCACTCCCCACTCCATCTTCACTATATCATGACTTCATATGATAAAGAGATTTCCTCTTTTTTTTTTTAATTGCCCCAGGTATTCTAGAAAGAAGCTGTAACCTTTTTTATTAATTCAAAGTAGCAGAAATTGAAAATAAAATTAAGAAAGTGGTTCAAGTTTTAACAAGCATTTTTATTTATTAAATTCTCCAGAGAAAAAGAGATGAAAAAAGCAACCGAAGCTGGATATGTAGAACGCCTTCTTATGGAATTTTAGAGATCTTATGAAATCACTGTGCAAAAAAAATGTATCTCTTGAGTAACTACAATTCCAATTGCTGCATTAATATATACTGTCATTGTAGCCAATCTGATCTTATCATTTGAATCATATTCCAAGTACACGCGTGGCGTAAATGGGAAATTATAGATAGGCAAACGTTTAATTTTATCTCAATCTAGGAACTTCTGGTTATTTTCGTAGAAAATGATTAAGCGTGAGAATCTTATAACTAGAATGGAATTTGAACCTTAAACTCGAAATTTCAATCCCATGAAGTATTACTTGATAATTATTATTGCAGTTTCTTATTTCCGTGCTTCTGCACCTAGGTCAGTCATATTTTTCCTTGTTTTTTTCACGCCTAATTATAGAACCGCCTTAAATGGTATGGAGTGCTAATTTCATACTTTGTTTATACATTGACGACGTGCATCGACTCCTTACGTTGAGTTCATTCAAGATTTTTTTGTTCGATGCGTTTTTATTGAATGCGTTTTAGATGGGGTCCCTCGATGAATATTTATTGTCCATGTGACGTCAGGACACTACATCCGCAACGCGGTCCATTTTTAAGAATTGCTGTTCCAAGATTTTGCTTTCGTAAATGGCACTCTTAATTATTCTTCCTCTATGTGCATATGAAGCACATGTGTTGAATGAAAAAATACTGTTTACAAAAATCGTTAAAATCAAAGAACGAACATTCAAGATGTTTTAAATTATAATAATATAATAATAGATTAGGCTCATCATAAGTAACTATAAAATTAACTAAAGAATCGTCTTTTATCGTTACATATTCAAGATATTCTATTAAAGTGACACATTTGTTGACAGTATTTAACTAGAAAATGAAGTAGGTGATTCCCAGAGAATGTTACCTTTATTAATCTGCACTTTCATTGTGTGCAGTTTAATCTCTATGTGCATAACTTCCTATGATAATAACTGCATTCTCTGCAATTTTCACCTTTTTATTAATAAGCAATACATTTGTATTTTCGTATGTTCGAGTTATTTTTGAAACAATATTCTGTAGAATCTTCGAATATTATTAAACAAACAGGACCTTTGTACTTGTATATATATATATATATATAAAAAGATGATTTGTCCATTTTACCATATGTGAGTCTCAGGTTCATCATGGCTTTCCCATTTGAATCACAAAACAAACCGAGGAGCAAACATTGGACGTAGAAAACGGTTTACGGATCCATCGATGAACTTCCAAAAAAACGTATGCCAGAATCAGTCCAATGCTCCATACATTAGCATAATTCTTAAGATAATTATGCGATGACATAGGTATTCTCCGTTCTTCGAAGAAAATTGGAAATGTCCGTATGACGAGGAGGGTGTGGGCGAAGTCCTGGAATTATCCATGTTTTATGATGGTACACCGAAGCTGACACGTCACTTGAACATATCTGGAAAGCTACGTGTTTCACAACCTATTTTCAAATTCGATTTCTGCTGCACCGAAATCTAATTTCATCCCTTATATCCAAAATTAGCAACCGAAGATAATAATAACCAAGGAGTCTAATATAACAGAGTATAATAAAAAGTTTCTGAATACATTTATCAAAAAGAATAATAAAGGCAAGAGAAGTAATTATTTTTTAATTACTCGTCTTCAGATATCCGTTGCGACTATAATAAACTTTCCTAGCTCATACAAGAATTACGTGACCTGAAAAACAATCAGTCCATATCATATAATTGGACAATGACTGTTTAATATTTGATTTTATCCCTTGCCTACTTGAAGAGTCAGTGATATATCGATTTGCCAAAGAGTGATGCATTGCACAGAAATGTCGAGTACTACGATTGATATTAGCATTAGTCATATTAATTTTTTATTTGACACCAGACAAATACTTCCTGTGCCATATTGCTGATAAGACAGTAATCCAGTATCGTTTCGATTTTAAAATAAGATTATTCAGGTGATATCAGGATCTTCTCAATCTGGAAACAAGTATAATCATTGAATTATCCACACCTTTTATACTTATCCTGTGAGGACTCCTTATCAACATGTTTATCTCCTAATTAGTATTATTTACTGTTAGTATTAGGCCTATCAATCATAAAGGATTCGAGCAGGTGGTGCCCACACTCCTTCCTTTTTCACGAATCTTGCCCGAAAACGTCGGACAATATTTCTCCCGCCGTCGACGGCCAGCACAAGACGTCGAACTTACGTGCGTACGTATACGATTGTTTACACTATGGCATATATAAAGGAGGAAGCACGAAGGTTTGACAATCCCAGTTCAAGATTTCACGCCACCCGTGAACATCGTCTAATACTTAACCCGTAATCATATTAACCGCAATTACGAGTATATTTAATCTTAGAAATCGATTACGGAACGATAAAGAGATAATAGTGTGTTATTGTGGAAGTCATTAGAAGTGAAGTTTGCAAGATGTATAAAGTAATCAGTGCTTCGATTATGGTGTTGGTATCGATCTTGGCGATCACTTCAGCAGCCCCTAGAAGGACTCAAAGATCGACACCCTTATGGCACAAGCCCTGTGGAGAATATCAGGAAGCCGAAGTTGCTTCCACTGGCAACGAGGTTGAGGAGATGAAGGCCATTCTTGAGAGCATCAAACTTCAACATCAATTAACCATGAACGATTATCTCAACAGCGACTACGATTTCCTTTACGAAAGGGTCAAATTCGGTGTGCATGAACATCAGTACATTCCTAACTGGATCCCTGGAAAGAAAGATGTCCACATAGTGCGAAAATTAGCCGGAGGAGAGTCACAAACGGTATGTTTCTACTGCTAAAACTCTTTAACATCTTCTGCAATTTTTCTCTTCTCTGAAATTATGAGTTGCCATTTGATATAGAGAAGCGCAAAGGACCCCTGCTGTCTTCGTCGAAAGTAGTGTGTATTATTTCGTTTCATAGCTCATGTTTTCACTTAACGAATTGCAAACCGATACTCGGAAAATTGCCTCTTGGTTCTTTCTTTCGTACTCTGGAGAAAATTAAAATTTCTAAAGAATTTCGACTTCCAGTTATTTTTACATTCTCCTGCACTCTATCCAAAGTTCAAACTTGTAGCTCTTTTTAAAATATACAGGATGAAAGTATATATTGTCAACAGATGAAATTCCAGTGGTATAAGCGTGATAAACTTAAAAGAAAGAATAAAGAGCTGAAATCTTCCGAACCAAGTGGGTAGCCCGGGATATTAATTAGCTTCTCTTTACTTTTCAACGAGGTCATTAATATTCATTTGCTCGGTGTGTATAACACGTGGAGGGTGTCGTGGTACCAGGCTGATGTAAATGATGCCCGGCGAGCAGTTTTGTCGGCTCTTTGCATAAAGCTTATACACGTGTATATGTATCGTTTTCCCGTGGTACAAACTGTGCTTGCAATTGATTAACGTTAAATAACAAATTTTAATGAGACGGTAATTATTATAAAGTACCAGGCAAGCAGGAGCGAGGTGGTTGGTTTGCATTGCGCGTAGCAAGTCCGATACTCATGCTCGCCGGGTCGCGCGACTGCGTAATCGAGACTCGAGAACCAACACAGAAAGGCCGACCGATAACAAACGACAAGGACACAGTCAGTTTCCTCCTTCCCGCGAACTCGATACAAAGATTAAAAAAAACGTGGTTTCTCACTCAAGAAGTGATATCAGATCATTCATGTTACGATGAGGGTTTTTCTTCATAGAGACAATCATTCTCATCCTTGTCAACATGATTTATAATGAAGATTGTTTCTTATTTGTTGCAGATTATCAATCATTTGCCGAAATTGCACTTGGACCTGCAGAAGTTTGCTGTGGCCTTTGAAGAACTTGTGGAAGATGAGACGAATCCCAGAATCTTGAATCCCTTGAAAGCTACTCAGTCGTATCTTATGATGATGCTGTGTGAAGTAGAGAGCAACATCGCTTTGCTGCCGTCGATACAAATTCCTTCAAGGGTTGACAGGAGCATCATGGTGTCCATTGAACGAGATCCAGTTGACGATACGAGAAGATTAATACGTGATTGGGGAGTTGTGATGAAATACAAGAATTACCTTCACGCTTGGAGGCACGTCTTTGACTATTAGGAAACAAATTTAAAAAATTAAGATACTAGGAATCCGCGATAGAAGTCACAGTATTGCCAATCAATTTTTACCAAAGATGACTCTCTGAGCTATTTTCTACACGAATTATCAAAAGGCGGACAGTAAGCTTTTTGATGTTTGTCATGGAATAGAAATTAGGTAAATTAATTTAATAAGAAATCTTAGCTGGTAAGAGAATTTTTATACGTTATGTAAAATCGTTAGGGAGAATTTTTGATAATTTTATGACAAACAACGTATACTTATCCTGTAATTTCTGTGATTGCAGAAAGTGGTAAGATAGATGTCATAATGACGAATCGACTATTAGATTAGATGTGTGCAATTATTACGTGAATTTAATCACAGTGATCGCGAAAACACGCACATCTAATATTTATTGAATGTTTGTATTTATTGCGCGACTACTTTTTGTAACTATAGTATTTATTATTTATTATTCTAGAGTTAGGTATTTATTAATAATTATTTGACTTAGGATTTAGGAACTATTTATTGCAACGGTGACAATTGTATGATTTTCAACTCTTAGCTTAGGATTTTTCATCAAATTCGCTCAAGTGATATTAGAAATCATATTACGATAGTATTAGATTATTTATGAAAGACATTATTTATTGCGTACTTTTAAGTCGCGCACAGTATTAAACTACATTGTAATTCATCGAACTTCGGCATCACATTTATTTATTGTAGACTTTAGTATTTATTCATTTTTATACCAAATTTCGTGATAAAGTGATTTTAAAAGTAACCATTAATATTCTATCATTTATCCAGTTTATCCTTTAACTTTATTTATTAATTTATCATTCAAATTTGAAATGATGTAAACCTTAGTTACGAAGACATCTACCAGCTCTAATCAGAATTACAATGTAATATAATAGTTACCATCTTGGGAATTTCTTCAACATTTGTTAATCAGCTCTCTTTTATACCAACTTTTACCTAACGAATGATAACTTATCTGCAACACGGATTAAATTTCTTTCACTAATCTGTATACCACTAATTAAATAAATTTATCAGAAAAGTTTGATCGATTATTTGATGTTTACAATTATTATTAACAAATAATACAATCATTATTAACAAATTATCTATTTATCGCAAGAGTCTGAAAAGTAGTTACAAGGTAGTACGCCAGATGCCAACACTATCCATTGAAAGTTACCTGTTCCCGTTCAGCGGCTTTGGATTTGAATCCATTCACATCTTCATCCAAGATGAGAAACGCGGAAACTTTTAAACGTGCTTTCACAGGTATTATCGATATCCGAGCATTATTCCTAGTCTCGGTACTATTTACTATATCACTTACGAATGACGTAATTGAGCGACGTGGAAAAACGAGCATCATACATCATTCTAATTGCGCTATAAGAAGATGACTCTGAAAAGCAAAGGAGTAGAGAGCGTAAAGTCAAGTAAATTTCGTATTATTACTCTTTTCTAACAAGTATTTCAATTCCTAGTTGAACATCATTAATATTAACGTGTCTAGCAGACTTGGAGGTCTGACATCAAGAAATCATCTCGTATTATACAACAGAATACCTATTACAGAAATTTATAATACATTATATGTATAACAGCGGAAAGAATTCATATTAGTAATCAATCTTCGTGAAAGATTAATGAAAGTATCCAAAACCAGAGTGTATTCCACTATAATTAGTTAATTAATGTTTAAAGATGAAAATCTGTAGTATAGAAACATTAAATTGCAGTGTCTGAATAATTTAATATAGATAATCGAACATTCTCTTGTCGAGAGCGAAAGAGGACAGAGAATCTCAATAAACTTCAGTTTACCGATGTTGCACATATCCGATTGATAATAGAGTGTAGAAGAACAAAGTCTTTTTCTCACGATTATTTACACCTATGTTCTTACATTCTTCAGGATGATAATATAATATATGATCATCGATCTTGAATTAACATGCATTAACCGCATCGCTTTGCCGCTTAAACGCGCAGAGTAACACTTTTAACAATATTACGAAGTTTGCAAAGCTATGTGAATTGTTCGTAAAAGATCGTAATGTAAGGATACACACAATATATACGTATAACTCAGCTTAGCGTTAAAGTAGCAATATCGGCTTGGAACAAAGAGTTGGCATTTGAATGCCAGATGAACGTTGCTCGTCTACGAAGATAATGCAAGAAATTCCATCGTGATCCTAAAACATCCTGCTTTCAAGAAATCAATTCCACACCTTATAAAGTTCTTCATAAATCTTTGAATTTGTTTGACTAAATGTTGCAATAAACCGAACTGTAGAGTTTTTATTTTACACAAGTACACAATTCTTAATCTTAATGGGTGGATATACTGGATTCAAGGAACAAAGGCTTTTATTAAAATTTCATTGAGACATCCGCTTTAGCGGAAACTGAACAATTTTTGTGGGAGTTGATTCCTATGTATAAAAAATTTATAGCGACACTTAGGGAAAGTAATACTGAGTATAAGGATTTAATGGCTAACTGAACAGTATTTAAAGCCCAGATTTTATGACCAACCGCTTTCCAAATAGTTTGGACGGTGTTTACCGTTGATAAAATTATTTTATACGCTTCAATGGATCAAAATCAACAGAGAAAGTAAAACTTGTGTCAAAAAAATTGACAGCTCGGTGTAATCAATTTTTCATCAAAAATTGCATTGAAATATGAATATAATACAGGAGCCAAGCTGAAATTTTCAATTGTTCATATCGATAATGGCATTCCTATACCAGTAGTGCGCCATTCTGTTGATATCGATTATAATTTGTAGAAAGACATACTGTATAAAGTGTTTGACGTCATATTCTATTGGCCCACTGATGTGGAACGAGTAAAGGTCAAGATCCTTTATCGATAAATTGCAGACTGCAAAGTCTGCCTAGTGATCGCGATTTAAAGAGTGCGAAAGGGGAATTTGATTAACAAAGGTGCTAATGCCAAGAGTCACTGAGAATACAAAAGATTTATGAGGACGCTACATTTCAATTCTTTTATAATACATAAATATAATAAGAAATAAATAAATAAATAAATAAAATAAGTTTGTCAGACTAGACGTTTTCCGAAATTCATAAAAATTTTCTAAATGGAAAGTAGTTTAAAGGCTTTTTCGAAATTATGTAACTCTTATGAATGGATGATTTCCTTAAAAGATAAGACTGGAAAAAAAAGTCTGAGACAACCTAAAATTTGTTGATAGTTTACTTGATATACAATGCAGTTTTCTTCCTTGAGTACACACAACGTCTGCAAATACTTTTTATGTTTAAAGAATAGATACTGATCTTGAAGTAGCAGCAATACGAAGTGTAACTCGGTCACTCTCTGGCATATGATTTTAGTTATGACGGCCTGTCAGGGCTCATGATGATCGTTTAGTACACACGATTCATTATTCAACCGCTTCGTCATACAAGGGAGCAATTATTCCGAGTTGGAGAAGTAATATAAATCTTCTCGACGAGTCCATAAACTCACTCTCATTACTTGTCAGAAAACTACCGACGCATTTTAGAAGACAGTCATCGTAATTAAATCAGTCTTTTAATTAATTGTATGTCTCGTTCTAGATTTGCGGTACTTAGATTTTTTTTGTTCAATAAAAAATAACATAAATAAGCTTAAAAAATCATTGTGTGGGAAGATGAAGAATTCTGTCAACATCCTACACTTAATTTGCAATGAAATTTTCTTATAGCTGCAAAAACGATTGAGTTACATTATATTGCCTCTAAGTACACTTGCTTTAAAGTATGTGTCGATAATATAATACTTATGTCATACCACGATTTCGCAAACTTAGAGCAGGGGAAAAATAGGTGAACTATCTAAATGACAGAGAAATCCATGATTCTTGAATCGCTTCTAACGAGTCTATGTCTAACTTGATAGGCAGAGTCCAGCTTCCGATACTAGATAGATGAAGAAACGTGAATGTAATACATGACTCGGGAATTTAAATAAAGGACTGATGGTTGTCGAAATTTTGACAGTCGAAAAGAACTGATGAAGTTTGTTTGACGAACCTTAGCAGTATATTTAAATAGAGATTAGAAAACTAACATTCTTCTAAACAATCAGGAAAAACAGGAACAAAGTGCATAAAGCAATGCTTTATTGCAGGTCAATAACATCAATGAATTATTTACACGAAATATACGAAACGTACTGCACAAGATACGTTGAAATTACCGGTATCCCTGGTGATTCAGATTTTTCACTGATACTGGGTACACATGTATATAGTGACTGTGATAAAGTGTCTCTGTTTGCTTGAAATGGGAAAGCCTGCAGGCCCAAGCTTTTTTCCCCTTGTCGGTTATTTTTTTTTTTCCTCAACTATGACAAACTAGTTTCGTCTGAGGAATGCAAGGATTATGCCATACGTTTTTTATCGGCATTAAGAAATGAAGGAAATAATCGGATTTTTATCACAGGATTTTGATAGATTTTTGTGTTCTGATGATTGAAAGATAAGTTTATCTGTTTATAAATGAATATTTGAAATAAAGTTGCCTTGTTTAAACTGATTATCGATTAAGTTTTTCCTGTTGGTTAATTATGTCAAATATATGCATAACGTATCTAATTTACGATGTTACAAAGCAGTTATTTCATTCTAATGTAATTTTCCAGCAAAGTCGATTATGCGATATTGATATGTAACGCGTTATGACTAAAATAAACAAATTTTTGTTTTTGCTAGAGATTACCGGTATATGTCACTTTCAGGATTATTAAAAACTCGTATAACCACTTCTGAGGAAATTTATCGATTAGTGGATTGAATGGAAAGCGTCCAATAGTCGTTTTAGTGCGAAATTGCTTAATAATTGGTCGTTAATGCTAGATTAAGTTATCAGCAAACTGAACCGCCTTCTATAAAACACATTTTTGAAGAATAAATTTTTAACGATGAACGTTTGTCATTTAATTTACTTCGATTTATAGTTAAAATAGTTTCATTTGCACAGCGAAATTTCAGTTGACAGTTTACTGCCGATATGTAGTGATTTACAAGATTGGAAAACCAGTTCGTCGAATAGATTGGAAGGCATCTCCATAAACGTATCTGTTCCTTCTTTTTTATCGTCAATGCCGATAAGGTAACACAAGTGGGAAAGAGAGAGAAAGAGAGAGAAAGAAAAAGGGGAGTTCAAATGTTCCATTCGCTTTTTACGTTCGAGTCATGAATTTTAATGACAAAATTTAGATTTCGTTTCAATTGATCACTGTAGTTCCGCTTCCAACGTCGAATCATCTTGCATTCCTCGCTCATGGCACTCCTGTCAAGGCAGTGTTCCAAGGCAAGACGGGAGGTGAAAGAGGACGTAAAGGTTTGTGAACTATACAGATATAGTAGTAGGTACCGCAATGATAAGGTGCGCCTCGAAAAGTCCTATTTCTAAATGTCGACGCCCTATCATTTTCTCACACATTCAATTGTTGTTAAATCATTGTTAGTCGTAACCAATCATATTAACGAATCAGTTATGTGTTGCATCATATTCATTGGTTACGTGTGGTCCGAGATCACATTCAAGATTCAAGCTTGTTCAATTAAAAAAGCTTTTTTAACTTCTATAGTTTAGAGGAGTTTCGTAAATTTTCGAGATCTCCTAATTATATTGTTCAAGGAGCAAACCTAGAAGCACATCACGTCCGGAGATATTGCATTTACATAATGTGAGAAACACTAGAGGTATAATTATGAAATTGTACGTGAAATTACGAACAACTGAAGAGATCAGTTTGTGGGATATGTTGAGTAATGCTTTATACTGGGCGCACTGTCCTTGATCCTCTAGGACCCTCGAAACAAAAGTAACCTCCGGGTTTAAGAAAATCAAAGATGCTTCGCTAGATACTCTCATTCTAGAATAACTTAGAGATTTAAGAAGAATTATGATAAAATATTATCACACTCATGATTGAAGATTATCGGAAGACGAAAACTTGTCTCCGTCAACACTTTTAGCTTTAAATGTCCTTCAAATGTCGACTTATCTTCATTAAATACACGGTGACAAAGATCTGAGATGTTTTATTGATCCTCCATTAAAATGCAGATGCTGCGTTGAATAGGTCAATGCACAATTGCACATTCTGCATTATCGAGGATCCCAGAACGAATAGCACGACAACGTGAAATGGCACGTCACAATCTTTCCTATTACTTGCTTGTTAATCCTAGACGCTGCAATGCACATCAATATTCATTTTTCATTTCGATGATTCATTTAATGAAGATTCACCTTCAAGGGAGAAATGAAGCCTTAGAATTAATTGTATGCAATTCTTAATACATCTTTATACTTTCAATGTTAGTGAAGTTTATTTTTATGTTGACTGAAAATAATTTCCATACCAAATACGGGGAATAATCAAATAAATACAGGTATGTAATCGTTGCAATTACGACTCAAGTATCTGGAAAGAAATCGGAAAAATCTCATTAACTAGACGTCTAAATTACGAGTGAGACTCTTAAGGGAACTTTTGCAACACTTTCCGCGATGATCAGATGACCTGAGAAAGATATTTATCAGAGTGGAATATTTTTTCTTCAAACAAGAGCATTTGAAATATTCTCTGTCGTCATTAGGAGAAACCTACTTAGATGTCAATCATTTTCTTGTGAAAAGAAAGGAGAATTTTGCGTAATATTTTATTGGCGGTACCATAATGTTGGTTTAAAAAATATATGTGTCTAAATCTCGTTTATGAACCGTAACGCAAAAATAAGTTCTGGTTTCGTCAAAGATATGTGTGAAAACATATCGCAAGAGCGTTGCTTTTTATTTCGATAAATTGAAAAAGTCATATGCATTAGTGACTTTGTAGCCGCATTTTACAGCCATCGATTAAACGTCGCAAGAGTATTAAGGAAGAGTAATGGCTCAGACCAGTTTAACTTTTAAGCATGCGTCTATCTTAAAAGAAAATGCAATATTCCTTCCGCATTACGTTTGCACTCGTTATGAAGTAATATCGATCTAAAAATAAGGGTTTTGGTGTAATTTCAGAATATGTTGTCGATCTGCATTATTTCTCTCTCGGAAGTAATGCATATTAGGTTAAATACCATTAAAATAATAACGACTACACGAAAACATTGTGGGAATAATTCTGTATTCATGATAAAATTTACTACCTATATTTTATGGGCTGAAATCGGTTAATACAGCATTAATGATACCCTTGTTGGTTGTCAAAACAGGAAAGTGACTCAAATATCTGAATTTCACTTTATAGAAAATCTCTCTTCCACTCTGGATGCATTATTTAAACTAAAAGGATTTCGTAAAAAAACTAGAATGAAAAGATGCATAAAAGATTTGGCTGGGAAGTTGTGAGTTATTCTTATTCAGGATGCGGAATGGATCTCGTTCACCTTCCAAGATATTCTCATCTCAACTCATCTCGTGAATTAGTTCCAAAGTGGAGGAGGAGGGCATTGCGAGATCGATATATCAAGAATCACGACATGAGCGAATGATGCATGAAAGGATATCTCCGCACTAACGCCTCCGTGAGAATTATCGATTACGAAAGAGTTTTCAGAGGATCTGATGGTTAGGTGCTGCCAGAAAGAAGCATAAGTCATTGTTGTCCTCGAAGAAGAAAGTTAAATTGTGTCCGTACAATAAGATGACATGCCAAATGAAACAGCGGTGCCCCATTTGCTGGATGCAAGGAAGCAGATTATTCCGCTTGATACCTGCAGTGCAGAAGGTCTCTGAATTTTTTTTGAGTACATATACAACAGGAACATTTAGATGCTGCATACCTTAACAAGTGTACATATCTTATAATTTTACTGCGTAACTAATTGCAAGTTGATAGCTAATTGCTTGCATGAGTTAATTATGACAGGCGTTCCATTCCTACTTTATATGTTAACGAGAATGAAATAGTTCTGGAACGTCGCTTGGCACGTCGTCACTTCCAAATCTCAAGAGTTTAATGAAATTCCACTTCGGATCGAACGTTGCCGGATTCCTTGAGTTTCTCTAGTAACAGGCATTCAATTGCATAAAGTATCGCAAATGACATAATGCAGCATAGACTTTTGTAGACTTTGAGATATATACGGGAATTCTGACCAGGAAGTAACCACCAAATTGTTTCCTGAATATTATTTGCAATTGCATTTCGCTCGAATGCGTAAAACGTATTGTTTTTAATGCAAAACATCAGTCAGATGCAGAACTCAAGCTTAAACATCAATCATGTCTCTCACACTGGGTCACGAAGTTCGTTATATATATAGAATTATAATTAAGAGCACCTTCATCTGATTTCTTAAATTTCTGATTTATTATTGCAATCTATCAATGTTGAACACTGATCGTAATTTCTTCTTGTTCATTTTGTAACATAAGATGAGGAATATATTGAAAAAATGAATATACATATTGAAAAATTGAACTTCTCTTTGAAAAGTGAGTACATGTAGCAGCAAGTGACCTATCACGAGAATGATATACATAGGTTTCTAAAGGTCAACTTGAAATGGTCAAAAGTACTGGAGTTAACTTCCTTTTTGTTAGATCAGTCACCACTCCTTTTAGGGCTTGAAAATAGGGCCATCGGTAGAATCTAAAATCGATTCTCATTGAATTATTTGTACAACTCGCTACTTGCTTCAATGACGCGGCATATGTTGAAATTGTCAAGGTTGAGGGCAAAGTTTTCTTAAGGGTCACCGCGTTACAACAATGTTTAATCGATTAGAAGGTCCTTCGTCTGTCAGGTGCACGAAGTACTGTTTTGAATACGAGCGAAGATTTACATCTGTAAAATGTAATCGTTCATTAGATATTTGAAAATTCGAACAGAGTAGCTTATTGTTCTAAAATCTATTGCATGATTATTTATGTAATGTTATACAATTATAATGTAATGGTTTTGTGGTATTGCAATAGATTCTCAGTTACAAAATTAGGTCTGAGATTACTATAATTCTAAATTGCAAATTACCTAATTTAATCTTTGATTTAATACTAATTGGTTTTCAGCTTCTCACTTTCTTCAATCTCAGCATTTGTTTTCAAACATAAATTCTCACCCATGACGTCTTTTCCAAGATTCGACAAGTATATATGTATAGATGACATATGTTAATCGAGATTGACTAATGTATTGGAAACCTATTAAATGTAATTAGAGAAAAAATCTGATTAAAAAAGTTTAATATTTATTTCATTTGAAAAGCGTTAATCTTAAATTACTTTCTGTCACTGAAGTGTTAGAAAATTGCAACAACGTTGCAATGAGTACAAACGTAAATCTCAGTTTGTTGCTGCGAACTTCTGGATCAGAAAAGGAACTCGTCAGGTGATAAACCGCCTTCCTCCGCATTAAACCGTAAAGATTATTTTTAATTTTTCTTATATTGTTCCATAAAGATCGTGATTCGAGAGACCAGATGCTAGTCTAAGAAAGTCAAGTCTCGATAATTGCCATGCAGTCGTTGCAATTAGGTTCGTGACGTCTTGCTACAGGACTCTTTCCATTGTGCCCACGAAGATGCTTTGCGTAACTTCACCTCAGCAGATTTATCTGACGTTGTACTCTGCTGTTTACAAACTCATTGGACACACCTTGTCTTTTGTAACTTTTTTGTAAGATTACTCTTCCGTGATGAATTTCATAGAGGAAGTCACTTTTTACTAGGTTGTAGCATTGTCTATGCGTTTAAGTCGATTATTTTATGCACTGGGAAATATAATAGAATCCATACTTTCTGACAGTTACTGGTAGATTTAATCATTCAGTTAATTAATGATACTGAACTAAATGGAGATTATACTTAGGGTTAAAGACATTCCTGTGGTGTCTACATATATATTTTGTCCTTTATGAACTTGGAGATCTTCAGGTTGAAGAATGTTTGACATTAAAGGAGATTAATGGTCTTGCTTTTTGGATCATGCAACTTGCGAAATTACTCGTGATCTTACTTCTGCACGTGCAGAGATGAATCGGACTGCATATATTATTCTCCAGGCCTATAATCCAGTGTATGATGCATAAAAAGCAAATCAATTGTACATTTATTTTTATATTTCTAGAAGAAAGATTGGAAATTCATTTTCTTTCCCTTTCGCTTTGGATAATTTTCTGTTAATAACATATACGTGATTATATATTTTAATAGTTATTAAATTTCAAACTCCTTTCCCACAAAAAAGATTACTGTGAGACAGAGGTGATAATATATCTGACTGTTAACCCTTGTCCGTGAAAGGGCAATTCTCAGAGTTTATGGCGGCTGCTGTAGCATCATGTTCTTGAAACCTCTTAAATTTATGTTCTCCCGAACTCGCGTGTCAAAGAGTGAACATAATTTAATGATATCGATTCGCTGAAAGCTATTAAATAAATAGATAGATTCAGCAATTGACAGGATTTGTGTTTTATGAATTAAATCTAAATTCATATTAGACATATAAAAAACAGTGGTTCAACGGCTTTTGAAAAACCTTCAGACATTCTTTGTTTTTATTGCAAAATTATCCAGTCTCACTCTCAGCTTTTAACTGCGTCGACATTTATGGAAGTGCATCCTACTGAGTCTCATCAAACAACGCAATCAAAATCGTCGACAACTGCCGGGTTTCTGCACAAACATAATTGTGGAAGGAGACTTTAATAACAACTTTTAAATCATTTCTTCACGCTTATAAACTTCTGTCATTAAATTATGAAAGTTAGTAGCTTTTTGCCACATGATAAAGATATAAAAGGTGTTCAGAGTTCAGATATTGTCTTTCGTCAAATGCCTAATACTGTAAACAGCTCTTATATTCATATTTCGATGACTTTTTACATATTTTAAATACCTAAAAAGCCTCTTCAGGAAGTGATAACACTTTCACTACACGATTATTTAATTGGAAAGTAATCAAAATAAAACACTGTTCCTTTTCACTCATTTTTGATAAAACAAGATGAAGCATGTAATGGAAGATTAATGAATATAGGGTAACGATTGATCACGCTACGGCGAACTCGAGGAATGTCGGTCTCTGAAAAGGCGAGAATTATGCTGCGGTATATCGATCATGAATCGATCTCAAAGACCACACGTAATGAGATATGGTGCTCTCATTACATTTGTACACAGTTGGAGTTCCACGATTTGCAATATTTCTTTACACCTGTGACAATCACCTCTGAGGATCTGCAGAATGAAAAAATCCGCTAAATATAAACTCAATTTATTCTGAAAATGGTTCTTATACTTCAAACTTCAAATGGTGTATAATATAAATTACGATCGTATATATAATGCGCTCATTATGCGAGTAATACTGAGGATTTTCACTGACTATTAATTGGCACAAAGAATTATGCACACTGCAAAAATAAGTGGCTGCGTAGGGGACAAATCGATCGTTGATATACGGTAATAGTTTTTTCTCTAATGTGATCCAGTATAAGTGAGAGTGTTTTCGAGGACGAATTCAACATCCCATAGGTTTACCTACGATCAAGATAGCGGATTCCTCATCCTCTGGAAGCGCTGAATCCTCGCGATCAATTTATGAGATTCGATCAGTGCAAAGGATAGGACACCGTTCTCTTTCGAATGGAACATCAAGAACAGTGCCGACATTAGTTCTATATCCAAGTGCTTTAATGGTCTGCCTTTCAATACAATCATTGAATCTCAATACAGATTTTACTGCAACGAAAGTGTAAGGATGCTGCGCTGAATGGAATTAAACAATCTAAATGGATCTTCAATTGTCTTCTAAATGTTTTAAATAATAAAATGATAATGCGATTAAAATCTCTAACTTTAATTACGTAGAAATATTTAACTTGACGTGGAGTAATCACTATTTAGGAGCATGAACGATTTTCAAATTAAATATGCGTCATTGAGCAAACAGTAGACATTTGCTCGCATTGCTGCACATATTATTAATACGACCGCATCCATTCGAATGGCCCCACATCTACTCATAATCGAGGGTGCTGTTCATTAGCATCGCGTGCTTGCTCTATCAACATCAACAATCTCTGGATTTGTTTTAAACGTAGGACAAGTCGTGAAGTCGTGGAGAATGCATTTATCGATTCTAAGTTATGAGAATCATTTAATTGCGAGTCTTTTATGAATGCTTATAATCGAAAATTGGTAATTTTATATAAAGACTAAGATTCGTCTGACAATAAGACATGACTAGGATTTTTGAAGTGTTTATGTAAGTCAAGCTACCTGAATTTGCACTCTAGCAAAGTTCGAAAAGATCCTGTCTCTATATCTGTAAATCTTAATTAGCCACAGACAAATAGATCGAGTTTGATCAATGATGTTACGTAAAGTTTATAGGATTGTTCATGATTAATTAGAACATTGTGTAATTGGACAGCATGCTCTCGTCAATTTGTAGAATGATGATCGTTGATATTATCGGTTTACATGATTAAATCTTCAAGAGTATAAAATCGATATTGTGGAACTGACGGAGCATAAAGAAAGATAATTTGATCATAGCATAATAAACCGCAAAGGCACCCACGTAGAATCACAGGACACGTTGTCTGAGTCAAGCAGGTTTGAAGGTTTCGACCCGGAAATATTCGGAAGCTTGGCTGCGAGAGGTATCCAAATAAATATTTTTGACAGCTGGTATTGTCGTTCAGACAAGGTCTTTTGAATATTTAACGGCATGGGCATCAGTGTTTCACACCAATATTCATCATTGAAAGTTCAAATCATCCTATTAATTCATTAAATTATACCACCTCTTGTAAACTAGAATTTTTATTGTAGTTAGATGAATTTACGATTGAACGCATTGATTTATCGATCCATTGTTTTACTGCAGACAGGAAAACATGTCTATTCCAATAATATAAACGTTATTGTATTATCACTGCTGTTAATTCAGACATGCATGTCTATCATATAAAAAAATGTGTAAAAATTCACTTCTTTAGACCTTGCATTCTATGAATAATTTGTAAACGGTTTTTCTAAAAATATCCGTTCTTTTTGGTATTATAATAGCAATAAAAAATTAATCGATGACTTTCTCTCGTATATTATTACGATAAATATTAAAGATTATGCTCAAAACTTAATAGTTTTTTACTGTGAATTAGTAGATTTTAATTAACTGATAGTAAAAATACTTGCTAAAGTGAATTAATAAATGAATCGGCAGTATTTCATTAGTATTTACTAATTCAGATTGAGAGAGTAATCATGTAATGAATTTAATAAAATAAAATGCAAAGAGAGAAAAAAAAGAAATTATGATATGTAATCGACTGGATCCAGATAGGAAGTCTATTTTTTATTCTTATATATCCACCTACGTAATATTACGTCTCACTTTATATGAGAATCATGCACTTATCACTGGTCATTTTATAATCTATTTAAGAATTAAAATTCGCTCGGATAAAAATATGTTCGGAGTTGTAGCTCATTACCTTCACGCCAACCCTCATTATTCACGAACTTGCATTAAATTCGTTTTCAGAGTGTTCTTGCTCATTTGAATGTTAATTGACGTTTGGGTTCAAGGTACTGCTGAACAAATCACCGAGAAAGTTAGGCGAGCAATTTGCTATAGAATCGTTGACAAACGTGTAATTACTAGAACACCAAAATGAAATGCGGACAATAGCTTTTTGTGTAAAGCAGTATAATGAATTAGCAATGACGGTCGCTGAATCATTTTTTCTTTTTCATTACTAGAACCTCCCTCATCTTTTTACATAATTTCGATTACGTAAGTGAGGATTTCAATGAGACTGATGAATAGCCGTTTTCTTTTGTACTGTATTAGTTATACATTTTTTAAATTAGCAATTCCTTTTAGAAGCGACTAACTGAAATTTCTTAATCGTATCCACATTGGATAATTTTGGATTACGAATAAAATTAATAATGCGGTTTTGTTCTCTGAAATAATCTTTAAAAGAAGGGCTAACTGAAGTTTAAGAGTTCAAGTTAGAAGTGGTTTGGAAGAAAAGTGTTAAAATTGCAAATTGTTCAACAACAGCTTAAAAGTCGTGAGAAACTTATCCGTGTGGGGTAAAGTGCGAAGCAACTGATCCCGCCTTCTCACGCGAGAGGAGTGAACGTAAAAAATGTCGGAGTCAAAGGCGAGTCAATTTTTATGGCAAGTGTAAGAAAATAGTAATTAGTCATAGTTAATATCAGTTTAATCGAGTGATTAATAAAGTAATGATATCCTAAAATCGTTAATGAATCAAAGATAATGCTTATGTGATTAAAATCTCGTTTACTGATCATAACGTTTGAATTCTTTGTTACATCTATCTTGACACTAATGACAGGGAGTAATGTTGCATATAAAGAATTTGATATGAGATAAGGCAGATTTGATTCTATTGTGCTTGTAACTTTTATTTATAGTGAGGGGTTGTCAGTTTATTGTGCTAAAAACTATCTGCGTGGGGTTCTTTACTGATCCATTTGTCATTGGATTATATACAATATTTTATACTTTGGACGTCCAACAATGTAGTCTTAGGTTCACATAAAACGAGACTCAATTTACATTTACATGAGGGCTTTAAATGTTTAAAATAAAAGCTAGCATCCTTGTATGTATAAATCTTTAATGATTTGTTTACTTCTATGTCAGCATTAGATAAAAATCTAATTAAATATGTAGAATAGAGAGGACCAAGAATTTTATTATTCTTTTAAATGAAACTAAGTAAACAACTTGATTTAACCAGGGATTGCTTAGTTTGCCCAATATAGTAGTAGGTGATCACGATTTTGACCCGGTACTATTGCAGTCTTCTTATTTCCCCTTTACATGGGCTAATGTTGGGCAACTTTAAACTGTACAAATCTGGAGGATCACACAACCTTTCGAAATCATCTCACGAGTTATAACGATCAAGGATAAAGATCTTGCAATACATTTATTTCACGGTCTTCATTCGATCGGTTGTAGCTTCAACAAAGGCGGAAGTGCTTTCCAATCAATTTGATTGACTAGAATAATTATTTGTTTACAGGGGTTTGACAGTCGTCGGCAATTGATAAATATGTTGCAAGATTCGTTGAATTGTATATAAGTTTAATGAATTATCTAACTGGTCGTAATGTTTCAATTGCATTTATAAGAATCAGTTCAAGATCTATAGATTGCTCTATCAGAAAGTTGTGTTACTACGAAATGTGGACGCATACTGAGATGAAAAAAGGTTTTCGTTACAGCATCACTTCAATCAAATGAAGAATTGATATCTTGACGTGCTGAACAAAATATTTACACAAGGATGTTATTCGAGACTTATAATGAAGCTTGATTAGACACTTAATCGGTGTACACTACACATTTCTACCTGAGTAGATGATATCCACTTGAGCGGTACATATATTCGTCACGTCATCTTCACAGCCTCAACATTTTTTAGCAAAGTATCATTTCTACTTTAGTCGCTTCGTGAATTACGGAAGTTCTCATTATGTAATCAAATAAGATTTCTCTAAGATTATTTTTCTTTCGGATAATGTCTGATGTGGATGTATACGAAGATCAGTTAGTCGGTAGTTAGACAAAGTCGACTTTCTTGTGAGTCTTATCGATAGAAAACAAAGTGAAATTGCGAAAGTAAAGCAGTTTCGCTAACAAACTGACGTATCTGTCCATGAACTCTTCTGGTTACCCATAATTCACGACTAGTCCAATGCATCGATCAAGGACTGTGCCCCGATAGTTCCGTTAAGAACAGTTAACATTTTTAATTCACGAAGCTTCGTTTACAACATGAATTTGTGCTTGTCAAACATGATTACCTTTCGTTGAACGTGTATTAATGATCCAATTTGGGAAAAAAATCTAAGGAGAAATCGTAGTGGCTACCAAGATTTGCTTCCGGTTTACGCGAAATTATAAATATTTAAAAGGGTCTCTTGCCGCAGTGAGAAACTTTTACAAACATTTAATAATATTTAATTAAAGAAAACTTATAATTGATGTTGAGAATAAGATATCGAATTTGAAATTGGTGAAATTAAAGAAAAAATACTAAGGTACTAATATTATAATCGAACCTTTTGAATTCTGTTGAATTGATCTCGACTTTAATTAATATAGTTCTATTTTAGCCAACTGCATGATGAAAAATCATTAAACATGAATCATAGGGTTTCCAGAATAACCGCTTTTATTCATTTTTCATTCAGTGTGTATTTGTAATACTTAGCGTTGATTTAAATCTTTTTGAAAAACAATAACGAATCTGAAACTAGTATGTTGAACTTTATAATTAGAACATGGAGTTCAGCTAATCTAATATAAAGATATCCATATCAACATTTTTGTGAAAAGCCTATTTTAATGCCAAATTGATTCGTCTTTAGAAAATGTAATTAATAATCAAAGGATTATTCTATGATCATCCTTGGGGACTTCTGTAATTTTATATAGAGTATATACAATCCCCTTCTACTTCGGAAGAGGCGCTTTCGTACTCGCGTATAAAACCAGTGAAAGCGCCTGGCAGCCCTCCAGACTGCTGTACAGTCTGACAGCGTAAAGATCTCTGTCCATATTTGTTTTTAGTTCCACACATCCTCCGGGAATGATCTTGTGATTGTCCTTAAAAAATTATTTTTCCTTTTTTGAAAATTTCGCGTGAAATTTCAGAGTTTCGCGTTTGTGAATTTTCCCGAATTTTAACGGTCGGTCGTTCGGTTTTCAATTTTTTTTATAAATCAGGATAATAAAGAATAGGAGTGCAAAATGAAGATTTTATTAATTCAGTTATTCGCGGTCATTTCAGTCCTCGGAACACAAGTGTCAGGATATCCACAGGAACGTCTCATACCAGGTAAGTCCTGTGATTATAATTTTTAATTAAAATTCATAAATGCATCATAGATAATATTTTTAACTTCTTAGACTACTGGAACACCTTTATGTTCCTTCAGAAAAATTTCGGTAGTGATTAAGTTCAAGTTTCTGTCATAAAAATCAAATTCTCGTTTTCCTTTTTATCCTGTTTATAAAATAAATACATAAACTCGACTATCAAAATTAAATTATGGACTTGTATTTTTTTCTCTTGATTTTTAATTGTCTTTCCTACTTCTTGAAATTAAAATCGATGTTATGGGTTTTGTTTTAATTGCAGAGAGCATGTTTATTATAATGAATTTTCAATTAAAACAAATTAAGCCGAAGCTATTAATTAGTAAACTGAGGGTTAAATGCAAAGGCTAACGAGGGGGAAATTCTAATAGTTATTTCCTCTGCAAGATCTCCGGATACTCTAAACCTAAGTCATTCACTCTCATTGACTTAAAGTTCATGGCTGATTCTTGCACAACGCTATAACCGGCAATGTGTGAGAATTCACTGCACCTTTCGTGTTTTCCGAGACTTTAGCCCCTTATTTCCCAGCATGTCTAAAAAAATGAGATAATACTAGACTTCCATGAAATGATGAACAGGACTCAGGTTTCAACTAATAATTAATCTTAACTAATATATAGATAACTTAATAAGCTTTTCTTCCATTTTTAAAAATGTCTATTTGCTATTTTGTAATTAATCTTGGCTATTTGTATCAATGCACTGATCATAACCTTGTAGAACAAGCACTCTTAATCACTTCCTACATCAGTTTCGTATTTCGCACTTTCATTTCAATCGTTAATTATTCAGAGCAGTTAGAACATGATTGCGCATTGAGTCAGCTGAACTCTACAAGAAAGAGGAAATATGATACCTCTTAAGGGACAAAGTAATTTAATGGAAAGTTTAATGGATTCGATTTTCTTCTGTAAGCGTTCATTATTTCTGAAAAGCCATGATTAGCTTCTTTTCTATCTTTAATTCTCGCTCGCCTTCTCAGTCTTTACTTCCTCATCGGGACATTCACTGTCTTCTCTATAGACAATTATTCCACACCCTTCTTTCTCCTTCTCTCTCTTTCTTATTGTGTCTGCACCTATCAAGTCTAGGGGTAATTTCAGTCATGTCTGCTCCTTGCGAAAGTAGAACACTTCCTTCTTGTGATGGTAATCTCAATAATCTCCATGGTAACAGTCTTCAAAACGTGATGATATACCAAGTGTTACGGTTTTTTGCATCAATTTACGGCTATGCATGCATTGTGCAAACTGAACATTTTTTTAAAGCTGCTCCTTCTAATTTCATTATTCTGCATGCAAAAGTACCCTCCTTTATTTCATTCTTTTATTCTTTTTTTTATTTTTAAGATTTACTTTGAAAATTCATTAAATCTAGGTGTCACCGATTACTATCTTATATTACATGTCACGAATAGCATTGAAATTCTGCTAACATGAGGTGACGGAGACGAAAGTGTGTGAACTGGTGTGAACCAAGGCCCAACATGAACCGTGCCAAGTTCCCAATGATTGGTAGGAATAGGAACACAATAATGAGAAATAAACAGTAATCAGTAATTGGTTCGCTGAAGGTTAAAAATCCATGTGTGGACATGGCATCGATTATCTCTTCATAAATCTAATCTATTCTGTAAGAAACAGAACACTCTCACAGCATACGTGACAAGTTTCTGCCGAGTTGAGGCGAGAAGTCGGCTTTGGTCAATGACACCGAACAGACGTCCTTTATTGAGCTATCAGGCATTACACAAACAGCATTAATTGGGCCTCGTTAACGACCACCGACGATCAATTCGAATGTCTGTCGCGTGCGAATTTCGCACCCAAGAATTCTTTCATTTATTCAATATGGCACTTCTTCTTATATGGAAAAAAGACTCATCAATATGTTAGATCACGGTGACCAATTTCACTGTAATTTTAAAAATTAAATTGATTAGGAGCTAGCAGATTTATTCCTTGTTTACGACGAAGTTTGCTCTTTCAACATTTGAGTTCGAATAAAATCTTCACGGAATTTTCTGAAGAACATTGAAGATGGAAATTGAAGATTATTAATAGGGACTGTGACAATTTTTTTTTGATTACTAGGATGGTTTTTAAATTTTCTCCTGGACTCCTCACGTGCATGAAAATTTCGAAATACATTATTGCGTACGATCTGCATCTGTTCGTGGAAAGGTGTTGTCGTGTCCGATGAGGTGAAGCAAAGGATATATGTAATTCCTCTCTCGGTTCGCCAGGAGTTGGAAGGACTCACGTGCAGCACGTGATTCCGCACCTTCCTGCACGTGCCGCATAGCAGCACGAGATAGACCATATTGCACCCGTGAATGGCCGAGTCTCAAGTTATGCTGTGTGGTGTCACAAGGTGAAATAAGCAAATAATAACAGTAAGAGGAAAATATTTAAGGCAAAAAAAAATCACGAGCCCCAGTTGCACATTTATTATTTTTCTGCGAGGTGAAGTAACATTTCTCGTGACCTCTTTCTCAATTAATATAAGCGAATAAATCTTGGCAGAAATAATTCACGTTTATTGAAACAATAAATGTCATTTACTTGTCAAGATTTTCTAGTATTCTAGGATATTACTAAAAAATAAAAATTTTTAATGAAAATTATCGATTGAGATCATATAACACTACTGGAATTTACTACGTCTTTAAGTTTATATGACTTTAAGCGTGATTCAAATATTGTATATGTCATAAACAATGAAATATTGCAGATAAATAAAAATTAACTTTATATAGTCGACCTTTGCTGATTTGAAATTCGTTCGAGCTTTCAATTTCCTTTCTCTTTTGCCCGGAGAAAATCGATTTTCATCAACATAAATATGGGAAATGAAATTATTAAATTACATGTTTCGTAATGCATGCTTAGTAAAGTGTGACTCTGGTATGCATTATACCTGCACGTGATATTGTAGATCTTACTCGCTTCAATTGATGGAATTAGTCACGTGATCGTTCTGCCAATTAGCTCGATCATCTTCTCTTACTCGGGACATCAACTCTATAAAATCATATATAGGATTGAAACATTGCCATTGACATTGATTGTCAACTGTGTTGAATAATTAAGGAGGATTTCAAATATATACTTTACAGAAAATCATTCTATATGGATAATAAATTCAATGAAATATATCTTACTGCAAATCTTGTATATAAGATTCAGTTACACATAATTAACGTATGAAATACGATATATCGTGTAATACCGTTGCAACTCAAACTGACACTTAGTAGCCATTTAATCACAATTCTCGCTTGCTCTTATCAAATGAAAACATTTTATCCATAAAAAGTGAAATGTCAATTATTGAAGGTTGATTTCTTCCATATTAAAGCAATTTTTATCAAGAGTTTATTATATAAAATCAAAATTATTTTCCTGTTAATTACATCTAGGTAAACAAGTATATATTTCCTTTACCTAGGCTAATTAAACTTAATTTAATAAACAACATTAATTCATGGTAACTATTCCTGGAAAATATCATTTTTAAGCATGATGAATTGACTCTCACTTTCTGGCTTATCGTTTTCATATCTTGGAATCTTTGACTACTTTCTAGTCAAGTGCGGTGCCATTGACATTGATTGGTGTGATTCTTGAGAAATTTCTAATGGAAATACAAAATCGCTCAATGGAGTCGAGCAATAAACGTCAATTAATTTCACCCTAAACTGTAGAATCAGCCTGAGGTACGTGAGAATTTCAGAGACAATTTTGCACTCTGCTTAATTGCACTCAATCTGTCATTGACACTGATACAGTCATCGTGACACGTGATTTGCCAGAGAATAAAACAGTACGTTCACTCGTATAATCTTCGACTTATTGCCTGTCGATTGACAATGTTTCTTTTTTTTTGTTAGACCTCACTTGGTTATCCCGGTTAAGGTGATCCGTGGTATTTGCACTTTAACTGGGGCAGATAATAAGAAAGGTGATTCGAATGGTTGAACGCACCTTTAGCCAAAGTTGTTTTGTACCAAGTCCTTTGGTGAACCTGTAATTGCGTTTCTAATTTATGTTCGGATCGTTAGCGCGAACTTTAAAATGCAAGAAAATAAAGGGTTGTGAAAGTGCTTTCAAAGATTTAAAGCGTTATTAACGAACGAGTAATCGTTTTACAATAAATATCAAAGAAACATATGCCAGTCAAATTCAACATTTCAACTCAAAGGTGTGTGTAATCCTTCAAAAATGACTTCTCCGTTAGAAATATTCCATAATGAAATAATTGCTAATATAAGAAACCTTTACATTCATGAATAATTAACGATTTTCCACTATTGCCAAATCCTTTCTTCACGTGAAATTGGATTATGGTTTTAATTACTCTCTAAATGCACGTTTAAGCGTAAACTTAATTTCATGGTTGATTAAATCACTTAGACTTTACAATAAAGTTGACAAAGGGGAAATTGATTCTATTATAAATACTTGTATTATAGTTTCACGTTAGAGAATGATATAGGAGAATAATAACAAAACAATATTTTAAATTCTGCAAACGGCCTTGTAACGATGCTGTACAACTGTTGCGCATACTGGTCATGCAAGAAATTATCGCAGAGTACACTGACCGAGAGAATAAGTATATGTTATTATTACATTGTCTGCCACTTGAAGTTTCAGATTACCTATGATTTTTCTTCTTTACCTTTCATTCTCCTGACAATAAAAAAGGGCATGAATGTGGAATAAATAGTTCTAAATGTGTCAACTTTCAAACTACGCTCGTTATGTACTTTTAATGCTAACAGAAAAGGCTCTTTAAATATTCAGTGCTAAGTTTTATGTGACACTGAAAAAATCAAGTGTTATAGCTCAACAAAATTTACGCGAGCAGTAAAAAATTGTATGTCAGGGCAATTTTGTCCCTCTCCCTAGCTGGCGAACATTCTAATTAATCGTTTCAAATGAAATCTCCAGGCTTGACCAAACTTTTTCAGATATTATACTGATTCCTTCAGTTTCTTTTACCTAGACATAAATCTTAAACACAATTAAAAACTCGACATTTCCTAAAGCTCGTTACTTTCCCAATTCTTAATTACAAGTTTATTTTACGAACCAGTTCCAAATCTTGTTAGAACATTACTGAATTGTAGAAGTTGAATTTTAACAGATGGTGAAGAAATCCACTATAATTGATAGTAAATCGAAAAGTACTTGGGGCATTTTAACTCTTTCTGTATTTATGAATCCCTCATGTGGCAATATCGAATTCTCTTAGGCACGCGACACTTCCGCATTCTGATTTTCGTGGCGTTTATTATCGACGAATGGAACACTTTAAAATGCGCGGGAGCATGGCGAACGTTTTGATTTAAACATCAGCTTTCTACACGACTGTCGATTAGAAGTATAGGCGCGATACTCGAGGAAAATTGATCTAACATCAGAAGAAGGATTTGCAGGCGACTCGAATATGTTAATGATCTGATATATTATGAGCTGGCCCCAGAGGACCCACTCGGTCATTTTATTCGAGCAATTAACATTGTCGAGCTGTCTGCATTACCCACATTGATTTATAGTTCCATTTGGAGATAAGCAGAAAAAGGGGCTTACGGCGAGTTTTCAAGTCCTTTCCTGGTTTACTTGCTTTTTAATCTTTCCTCTGACCCTATCCGGCTAGCGCACATTCTTCATCGCCAATTATTGGACTACATTCAAACCTGAAGCCAGTCGAATAAATTTCCTGTAGTTTGCCCTTTTCTTAAAATAAGAATAAGAATAAGAATTGTGAACTTTCAAAGAATTGTGCACTAGTTCACTGCAAACTAGAAAGGGAATGGCAAGATACACCTGCTGACTCGGTCAACGATAATTTGACCATTTACACGCTCATGTCATTGAGGACTGAACTTTTAGTCCTTTCGCTGTGAATTAGGTGTCATTAGAGACAACTTAGCACGTTTTGTAACTGTTTTAGAATACTTCTTAGGTAATAGAGCACTATTGGATTGAAAATGTATATTGACTGCAATTTTTTAATTTCTGAACTGTGTTTTCTTCTTAATTATAATGTGAGTAAATTTAGGAAGTAATTCAATTCAAAGAATAATCGTTTCACTAATTGTATTGCAATACTTGGATTTCGAAATTCTAGGCCTTTTTCTATTTTTCGGGGGGAAAGAATCTAGAACGCTGAAGTGATTTGGCAGTAATGAAAAGTTTATTGCCAATGTTGACTAGTCCTTGAAAGAGGGCCCACAATTTAGAAATTACAGACTTAGGCATTCGCTCGTAACATTTTAGTTTGCCTTACACGTACGTGATTCGTAATTAGAAGGGTAATGATGATAATAGACACTTTCGTAATTTACGGGTTTACCACAACATGAGAATTTAAAACAGATTCGAACTTGGTACCGAATTCTTGCTAGCATTTGTATATTTTTGTTTTCTCCATCAGCGGAAAGCATTTATAGGGAAAATGAGAGGAAAGAAATGTATATATTTTCCTATCAAGATATACGTTAAGGTGCTGTAGGAATGTATGCTGTAAGAACTTCATGACTTCTGTTTAAGTTTGAAAAATCGATTCCTATTTTTAAAATTAATTGAATAGAAGGTAGGAGGTTAATGTGTAAATAAATATGTGTGGGCTGATAAGGGTGTGGAGGTATGTGGTTTTGTGGTATAAGAGAGGTGAATGCGGGACAAGGGTGTGCGTAGGTGGCGTAGAATTGGGTCTAGATTAATAGGGTTTATGAATGGATATTAAAGTTTACATGGCAAACTAATAGGCTACATACCAACAACTTTGAAAGTTCACCGTTTAAATCTGGATTTATTTTCTGTACTAAAAAAGGAGACAGTTAAATTTCAGAAGCAGTTCTGTTGACCGACATCTGTCTTTTATTCCTTTTCTCATTTATCACAGAAGAAATCTATGAGGTTTGGTTGGGAATAATAATTTTCTGACTCAGGGAAACAAATATACGATATTGTCTTTAAAGATCAGAAGAGTGAGTGGCAAGGTTAAGATTTGATAGGAGGAATATCGCAATCATCTAAGCTTGTAGTTACTGACAATAGTCCTGTTTAAATTGACGATAATATTACCACTCATGCCAGTCGGCATTAAATTGTTAGGTATGAAATGCGCTACCATAGCTACCATTAATACTGGGTAACTGAGCCAATCTGAATCTAAAGAAACCTGGGACAGACTATAAATTAGGTGCTCAGGGAAATATATCGTGGTTCGTACAAGATATTGTCGCTTCGGGTAATTTGCTTCCATTTAAAGATCGCGTTACCCTCATATCTACATTCAATTTTTTTTGCTTTATCCAGTAAACTAGACATCCATTGAGTCTGTCGATTCGAAAATGGATTATTAGTGGCTTAAATCGCATTAACCTCTGGCATATAATATTCTCCATAAACTCCATCTAATTTGCAGAAGCATAAAATGTGCGTATGCATTATAATTTCGAATTGGTGATTAACCTCGAGAAACTTGAGAGCATGTTAAAAATTTAAGAGAAAAAACATACATTGCATACGGGTTTATGGGACTTTTGTTGCTGAGAAGATTGCGTGCAGCGACCCTTAATTGCAGGATGCATTTGCAACAAGTGGCAGTTGAATTCAGTTTTTCAGCAAGCATCGCTATGCTACCGTTGCATAAATGTACACATTATGATGGTGAACTTGTGCATGGCTCTTTATAATGTTTCCATGTGTTTATCTGTGTATATTGTACAATGTACAACTGCGGACGTTAACTCTCGTGCTGGATTTAACACCGCGGCTTAATTCACGTGCACGAGAGCGTGGTCGTTGTTGCACTGTCCGGTGCACGTGACACTGCACGCTTCTCGGCTGGGTCACGTGTATACATAGCGTGCTATTTATACATAGATATATGTATAGTTGTATGCCAATATAAAGGGAGAAACCCGCATGGAGGTTCTCCTCTCTCTTGCAGCAGGAGAGGAGAATGTACAAAACTACATATTTGCGTGTCTGCAACAATCTAGGGATAATATATGTGAGTCTACCTACACAGGTGAATTGTTTAGTTGACCCACTTAGACCATCGAGTGGCACGTGACGAATTTTTCAGTATCCTATTTCCTGTTTACAGAGGTGGTAATGAGATAAATCTCCACAGATAGAGAAACGCGAACTTAGGGATAAATAAGATTTCGGATGTTGTTCTTTCAGGACTGTACATGAATCTTGTTAGATTTCCATGTGTTGACAGTTTTATTCGAAGACAGGAACATTGAATTGCAATCGTAGAACACTAAAGTAATGCGATCTTTGGTTATTGAGCAACCTTAAGACATTTATTGAGATATTTTAATATCTATTTTACTGTTTAAACATTCTTTGCTAATTTTATTACATGCGTTCCTGAAATTATTTCTAGAGTTTCAATAAGTGTCGTTTGTCCTTATACGTAGAAATTATGACCAGACCAATTAATGTCAGGAAAAATGTGAATTAATTAAAACGTTAGAATACATTAACATGTTTTCAAATCTTTTTATGTAAAGCCAGTCAATATATGGTTCTAGGCTGTGCATTTTGACCATTTAAGTCAAGACTGATTAACCAAGCTGTCCCAGTAACCTCTGAGGGAAACTAACAATCGCTCGTTAGTCGACGTTAAAACTCCCGGAAGTACCGTAAATCGTAGTACAATTTACACAAATAAGATAAACACAATTTCTTCTATCGAAACGTACAACTATCTCCGACCTCATTAGATCACAATTTAACACATGATATAGTTTTCGCATTCGCGCTAGTCCGAAAACATTGTTAGTATCGATTGTACAGTCAATCGGGACTTTACGAACCTTCGGATGTCTAGTTCAAGAGACTTTTCCACGGACCAATTATCGTTATGCATAGACAGTATTGTGATTTTTCCTCCCGGCGATTGAAATGCACATAATTAGTGTAACAGTAAATGCTAGACTAAATTGACATTGATGTTTTACGATACACTCAAAGAGGTGTGTCGCTTTTTTCAAATAAAGCTGACATCAATACCCCTAGCCTTTGAAGAAAAATTCACAGAATATATGTTGGTAAGAATAATGCATAATTATTAAATTTACATAGAAATGTTGCGAATATGACATTTAAGTAAAAGTTAAAGAAGAAATATCAATTAACGTAAAAAAAATTAACAACGAGCGATAAATTGCAATTTATTTCTAACTGTCCGAAAAATTAATCAGCACTGTTATGACCGCGTCTAACAAGCATATAGTTATTTGATTATTCAAGCTTTCTATCTTATCCCCTGTGCTTTCTTATTATTCATATTTTTTCTTTTTCGCTAAAATATGTCTTTATTGGCGAAAATCCTGATACATATAAACAGCCAGGTTAAAAATAAATGCTTTACAGTTTCTTTGAAAGGTGAATACGATGAATGAGTTATTTTGTGAATTTACTTGTCTAAAAAGGTCAGTAAGAAAAAATTCGTATGCGTTGCAACAGGTCGTGAACAAAAATGGTGAAACACAGTGAAACTTGTTGTTCGGCGTCTCTTTGCGGTTCTAGTTAAAATCGAGTCTTTTTTCCCTGAAAAGCACGTACGAATATCAGCGTGGAGCAAAGTGATTCAGGAACAGAGGTATTAACCTCGATTGGACTAAAAGTTGGTTCCGCACCTGTCTCATATAAATCAATTGTACGAACCATGCTGACCGAACTAACCCTGCGGTGTTGATAGAGTGTTGGTATTGGAATACGGTAGCACGTAAAAGTGCATTCCGGTCACTGAGAGTCAAACTGTACCGAGTATACTGCTCAATATAAATGTAATTACTTATTAGAGGCAACCTTACAGTAAAAGGCAGCACTAACTGAACTCGACGTATGACCGCTACATTCACTCTCTCAAATCTAGATATATCTATATGTTTCCCTTTTTTATACATGCGACAAAGCCTGTAGGCGTAAGTGCACGAGACGGAATTTTAACTATACGCGTACATATCACGCAATCGAAGCGCAGCACTTAATTTAATTGTGCGTTTCTGATCTGTGATTGAAATTCTATACTTAATCGGAACTCGGATTCAAAATTAGAAGGGAATGCCTAGAGGACACGATTTTTCTGAGGATTTTTCAAACTTGATTTTACAGTTTCTTGTCTCGACTACGAGATATATTCTTAGAACAAGAGAGCCGGAAATAAAGTAATTCAAGCTAATAGAAATTTGGTGATCAAGCGAAACGAGTTCTTTTGAAGACACCGATGAAAAAAGGATAATATGCAATGGTTGGTCATTGACAAATAGAAAACGAATCAAGAAAAAGTTGTGATTCGGCTGAGTCATTGTTAACGAATGCGACATCTGTATCAGTCCTTTTCTTACAATTTTTCTTTTCTGATCGTAGATGCGAACTCAATCAACTTTATTCAATATTTTATTCCTATAGATTGAAATATTTTTGTGTGAATGATTTCCTGTCTAACAATTTTAATTCTTATTCCTTAAGAAATTATTTAAATGATTTAGTTAATATTTGGCATGTGATTTATAGTAATAGCTGTTCATTAAATCAGTCTCTGAATATTTGTCTCACCAGAAATATGGCGAACTTGAACTCTCTGGAATTGGCACGAAGTAAATGCGTCCTTTTTTACTGTCAATTCTCAGCATTAAAATGCATGTTATTTTCTGAACCAGCTACACTTTATCACCTAAAACAGCAAGTGCAGAGCATATTTATGGTAAGAAGTACATGTTCGTGCGACTTTCGTAATTATTTTTTACATTTATACTAGCCGGCGACAGGTCATTGTTTTTATTCAGACCACAATAATTTCAAAAACAAGAGTTCATTATTCCGCTCAGCACAACAGCGATTCCATATTACATGTATATAGGTAGCTATGGGCCTTTCAAAACTGCCCAATTAAATTAGCATAACCGCGACATGAGCACCGGACCAGCCTTGCACAATGCACCTTTCGAACGCCACTAAATTCGCTTGGCTCCGCTTTAAAAGCATAATTCAGATTAGGCATTATCTGCCAATATAAGGTAGCATGAAAGTAAAAGTTCCCTTTTTTATCATGCATACCAATAGTGGGTATGGCTCCATCATAGGAAAGAAGTCTCCTTAAGGCAATAAACCCTTCCCCACTTAATTTTTTATAAATTGTAATATATGGTCTACTTTTTTTTATCAACCTACTTTTCAAATCTTGTATCCTGTTTTATAAACAATGTGATACAAACAAGTTATTAATTTAAGAATTCAATCAAAGAATCAGACATAATTGAAATCACTAACAAGTTGAAATACAGGTGTAAACCAGTTGTCAGTAAAGCATGCAATTCCCCTTGATCTTGGTTCATTATTGAACCTTTTCATTTAAACTATAGATATAAAAATATCCACCTACACTTTTCCAATGAATGATATTTTAAGTCGTTTACCGTTAAGAAAAATAATTAAAAGGAACAATGCAAGGTTAAAAGATGAATTGAACAATTGCGCCTGAATGCCTTGTAAAATAGATAATTATGTGTCATCTCCTTTTCTTAATTACGATAAAATCCACTTGATTAATGAATAATACTCGTTAATTATCTTGAATACGTTCATTTGGCAACAATTAAAAGTACATGTATAATTAATATACCTGTTGAAAGGTTTTTATTATACTACTTTCATCAGCGAATCATAAAATTATTTATAAAGCAAAAGAGAAACATAGTCTCTATTTTTCTTCTTTCATTCATTTTTAATGTTTTTTTTAAACAGTGTAGATAATCTATTGTGATAATGAAAGTAAAAGATAACAGTAAGCATTAATATACAATGGAAAGTTAGAAATCTTAGAACAATGCATAATTGTATACATTCAAATATGCTTACCGTCATATGTAAATATGTCAACTCCACTGTCTTACAAACATATGATTAATGTGCATAAATTGCTATCATGTAAGGCTATCATTTTACGAAGAGATATTTCTCTTGTAATATCTTTCTTTAAAATATTTTCTTTTTTATTGCAGGTACGTGTACGAATTAGTATTATCATCTCCATTTTAAGCTGTAAGTAACTGAATTTATTCGAACCAATTCATTAAAATTATATTTTCCATCATTTTTCATTAATTTCCACACATTTCTTTTCTCTTAATCTCTTTTATTATACGTCTTAATTAAGCTCCAGTGAAATATATTTACTGTAGCGATTTAATTAACAGAACGTGTGATAAACTATAATAAATCATAAGGTCATAAAAACATTTACATTTTACCATGTCAAAGTCATAACGGTCAAAAATTATATGGTAATGAAAAAATCAGAAATAATTTATTGCTTTATTATTCTACATCCAATAATTTTTCTTTGAATAATCATTTCTTTGATTGCACCGATTTTTTTTTCTTTAAATTATCTCGTGGGTGTTTATGATAATTAGTTTTAATCGTCGATAGGATAATTAACCGATGACCGGCTTTTCTTAACGTTTTCCGTATTGTGATTTACTGCCACGTTACATTTCTCAATGGTCCTGCTTTGATTGACCTGGCAATTAAAATAAATACCTAAGAAGTATCGATGCGATTAGTAATCTATGTGAAATGGGATTGTATAATTTATATATCAGGTGGAGTGGCTTTTCTCTCGTGAAAAGTGCCAGTAAAGGTCAAAAGTGTCTCGTTGAGGAAGGTTATGGTAGTATAACTCTTCAACGTGTTTCTAATCGATATAAAAGCGATCTAGAATTCGATTGGTATTTATTCTAAAGCTTTGCATGACATTTATGTATAATATCCTTCGAACGAGTGAGCTACGCAGAGAACATGCCTTATTATGCGTGACCTTGCAAAATATACCTATTACCAAACAGACAGTAAGTTTAGGTTCATGATTAATTGATTTTCGGTAGCGAATTGTTGCTTGTAAATTTCCTTTACAAATAACTTACGAAACTGCGGGGGTTGAAAAATCAGTATAGACAATTCTATAAATTGCGGCATGCATAAAATTTCTTGATTTGTAGATTTGCCCTTGGGTCTGGCGGCACTAATTTACACTTCCAGCCGTTTATTGTTTTCAAAAGACATAGGAGTTGGACTATAAATAATTATATTCTGTGTCAACGAATCATTGACCCTTGACAGCTCCATGGAAACTTAAAAAATTGAACGTTCGAGATTTAACGATGCGAAAATTATCCATTGAGTCATTACATAAAGCCATTTATCGATTCTTTTACTCTGAGAATGCTCGTAAATAGTGCGTCGTGAAGGAAAGAAAAAGTAGCGAATCTACACTTTTCTAAGTTTCGAAATTACTGAAGTCGTAAAATAATACAAAAACTACATACTTGTCGCTTCCATGTCATTAGAATGCTTATACTGCATGGTTAGTTAATTAAAGGATTGTTAGAGAACGCTTATTCCATTATAAATGCAAATCTAGTTTCTGAAGTCCGTAATTGTTGCACGAGTTATAGACTTTCTATATTCATTCAATGACATAGTTTCTCAAAGTGCAGATGATTCTCAGTTCATGTTCGATATCGGGTAGTGAATAAATTGATCAATTGTTGCATGATACTATATAAAAGCACACTCCTACTACAACAAGTACCTTTCGAATCTTCAGCAATGTTGAAACCGTCCTTCCGAGACCGCAGAACTCGAGAATGCACTTAGATTTGCATGTTAATCTCTCGCGACATCAAGTTGACGATTTCCGACCACGGCTAATTGTCCCTATATAGCTTATGCGAATCATTATAATGCCATAGTTGTCTGCGAACTTTAATAACAAGTGAAATAACTATTCTTTCATTAAATTATTCGCTGGAGTTTAAAGTAAAAAAGCGTGCACAATGACAAAAAGCATTGAATGATAAAGTGACAAACATTATCGTAATTTATGGTAGAACCAAGACTTGAGAAACTTTAACGATATTCAATTAAATAAATTAGATTTGGTTAGCAATGTACCTTTGTCACAAATAATTGCCGTTTACGCTAGCTGGACGTGAGTTCCACTGACCTATAAAGGTTCAACACTTGAATTTGTCCTAATTAAACGCGAGAGCGCACACAAGTTTGTGAGTCTGGATTTAAAAGTTGGAAAATGATTGCGCATCGATTGTCTTCGGCATTTCACGTTGCGCAAAATTGCACATAGGAATCACCGCAACCTATTGGGCAACCTATTATTCTCGTAGAACGCGCCACGAATTGATTTCCAGCTGTTGGTATGAATAGGCAAGACTCTGCTTTTCTCTCTAAAGCTGAAGCGATCCTGCGGCTGATCGCTATCGTTATGATAATAATTACATATCTTATATTATGCACTGGTTCAACTTTAAGTATTGCAATGCAGTTAAATTTTACATGCCCATAAAAATGGGCACTCAGACAGCAGTAAATTTAGGAGCAGTAACAGTTTTTGTCTCAGCTTTTGTTACTCTTCATTATTGCGTATCCACCAGCAACAATGTTTTAAAAATGATTTCAGGAAAAGTTTGCACAGAATGAGACATAAATTATTCTTTGTCAGCAACGTGAGATGTCATATGCTCTACTCCAGTGAGTAATGATCAACACTGCGACTTTTGAACTTCACAAAAGTCGTCAGGCCGTGTGTCGAGATTATTATAAATAATTCTTGGACAGCACGCGGTCGACAATTTCTTTTTATCGCTTCAGTGAGCATCTATCGGAGTATTAAGTGTTTGATCGTATTGATAGCTACGGTTATACGCGGTAATCCGAGTACCTCGAGGATAACACGTAGGAGGAAAGAAAACCGCGCTTATCCCATAAATCCTCGCGATTTTTCATCGCGGTCACGAGAGCTCGAGTCACGAACAATGCACGAGAGGCGCGGGTGCATTGCATTGCATTCCAGGGGCTCGACTCAAGGCCTGACCACGACGTACAGCCAAGCCAGGACTATTCGTAAAAGTGTATACTTACGTACGGAATGTTCATCCGTAAGCAGGATGCGGTTTACTATTTTTTTCTTAATCCTTTAAACGAATGAGGACTATTAAGGCTTATAATAGTGTCGAGCCGCACGCACTAAATCTTAAGTGTCACAACCAAAAATGGCTGCGGGAAAAATATGAATGCTTGAAAAAATGTTACTTTTACATGGAGATTCAAGAAAAATGCAGCCAGAAGTATAATATTTTCTTCCAGTTCTGGTCGGGGATATAAGAAAAGCAAAAAGAAACGTGATTACAGGTGCAAGTAATTAAAACATAATTTATGAAATACTAAATTTAAAAAAATAAAATTTTGATTTACACTAAGGAAGTAAAAAACTTGCATAACGGAATCGAAATTTACTTGCCCGACGAGAAATCGGCGGAGGCTTTCTACATAAATCGAGAGGAAGTGCCACGCGCCGCGGCTTTCGATCGTTTTAGCGAGCCGGGAGTCAGGTGATAAAAACTATAATCGCGGTAGGAGGTCCAAGGCTTCTGTAAAATTTGTCGGGCGATTTTAAAGCATCAAGCGAAATACGTCGTAAAATAAAAGACATGGCGTGTCGCTAATGGCCCGTGGCAAAAATCTCCAGAATATCAGCAGGCCCCACTTCCCGTTTATCAGAATTCCGTTTTCTCCTCAGTTTCCTCTAACTTGAGAGATTGTCAAATCTGTCGATAGTTACACAAAACGAACCACAGAGTTTGACCAACGTTCGGTTGAATTTCACTCAGATTTCTTATTACTTATTTGAACGGCTTGCTTGCTCCTGAAATTTTCTTTCTTAATCATGACTCACCTAGACACCTTACATTACAACGTCTAGTGTCTGACACGCACAAAGGAAAACGCGTAATAATAACGAAACGCATTGCGATTATCATAATGCGGTTACCGCCGCTGACGGAAGAAAACTAGAGATTGCTGTGAATTTTAATAACAAACGAGCTGCTTCTTATTAGAAAGTGAGAATTCTGAATAAGAAATCAAGAATTGAAATATGAATAACACAAATATTTGAGGCTTTCGAATGTTTATAAGTAGCATCATAAGATTTCAGCTTGCTCAACTATCTCAACGTATGTTTTGTATTTCTTTCATTGTTATGCATCATTATGCTTGATATAACATACTTGATAGCTAATAATGATTAGTAATCTGTCTGTGAAGTATCATAAGATCACCCACGCTCTATTAGAGTTTACAACAGACACGTGCGACCTGTAAAATGCGTATTCTATATATGTATCGGCAGTGAAGGGTTCAAATGCATGAAATTAGCCAAGAAATGCAAGATAATCAGATCATGGTGCCCTCGATATTCCTATCTGTATAAAGCTTGTCTTAGATATCCTGAATTTCGAACTCCAACCACCTGCCTACCACCCGATCACCTTGATATAATTATAACCACTTTGGTTCCACACGATCGATCGATCTTGAACGAAAATCATTGGCCCCAGTTACTAATTCAACTCGAGTACCTATTTGTATTACTAATACCTTTATCTTGCATATAATTATTAATCGAAGTGCACATAATTTAATTTATCTTCTTAACGTTCCACATTTTCAATATTATAGTGAATTAAAGTGATCTTAATTTCGAAACAGAATTCGCCACAGGTCAAACTGTAAAGAAAAATAATCGTATTGCAGCAATGCAAAACTTTTTGCATGTGCATTCATTCTTTGGCATTTTAATTTATTACGTTCTATTCTATGTAAAGTAGGCGAGGAACATTCCTGTGAATTAAAAAGATCCTTTTTCACTTTTAGAAATATTTTATACATAATTCACATCGTGGAAATTTTTAAGTAGTTATATCATATCCAGATGCAATAGCATCGTAGTATCGAGTTTAGTAAAAATGTCGAATGATGATCATCTTTTTGGGTTATCGTGACATTCTAATAGATTCGCGGCACTCTCAATGACGTTTTAGATAAACTCGACGGTGAGTTATGGGCTGCTTGACCAGGAGGCGAAATCGCGTTATAGACTTTCACGGATGGGTCAGACATTTTTACATGACCCATCCGAGCGAAGCAGTAACGAAAGAAACGCTTTAGCGGTTACATTACACAATTTAGACGCATGCAGCTCTTCCTTCCGCAGCTTTCTGAAACAACATTATACGTGCACGAGAGATTTTTCAATGGAGTGTCTAGTTTCCGTATTGCGTGATGTTTATTATAATTTCGATTTCAGTTCACGTCTTACTGGGAAACTTTTTCGAAAACCTCTGTTTGATTAATGGTAATGAATATTAATGACAATGACATACTCAAGATGAGGCTTCCTTCCGTTAGAAATTGATGTTCGAGTGTCCTATCGATTGATTGACAGTGAAATAGCATAAATTTACGAGATATATTATAATGATGTTGCGACGTGATTATTAGGTAAGCAACTTAACTGTGAGTGGTTGCTGGAAAATATTGAGGACCTGTCAAGAAGGAAGAATCAGATATGGTTACATGATTCCCCCCCAAGTTGTAAACATATGCTGTCGATACAATATTTTTATCACGATTGCGGAAACAAGTTGCTTTTCTATGTTCCCTGCTCCCGCAGGCATCGCAGCGACTGTAAATTATCTTTTACTGATTCTAAATTACACTGCAAGATTTAAATAAATGTTACTTTATCAGATTTTTCTAGTTTGTTTTGAAGGATTAGAGCTTTATGGTTGTTTGCAACAAAGTGAAAACATGATTTAGTACAGTGGTGACCTCCTTAGTGTCGGTCCGAAAGTTGTTTCATGGATATCACATAGACATCTCATTTTATGGTGAGATTCAGACAATTTACAAGCTACAGTTTGTGTTTAAAGTATATGTAGCATGTAACCTGAATAAGGTATATGACATTGATGACTCGTGGTTCTTAGTTTATCATCAATTCCACGATATCTGCTGTCCTTAATTATTGAAATAATAGATGTCATCTACTGAAGAGGTTGCAAAGAAGTTTTGCAGAGATATTGCATCTTCGTGGTGCAATACGATGGAAAATATCCCAGAGACTGTCAACATTTTTTACTGTACTTTACGAAAGTCATTCGTAGAAAACGATGATGCAGAAGGGAAGTAACTATACTTGAAGGCCTGATGTTATCGTTGAATGATCTTAAGGAATAACCGACAGTCTCTCTAAATTGCATCACTTGTGTCTGCAGCTGTAAATGAGTATGCTAGTTCAAAAATAGCATTTCCTAATTTTTCAATATTATTTGCCTTCAAAACATTTCGAAAGTTCCTCGTGTTTCCAAAAAATATAAAAATCATAAACCACTTTCTCTCCAAACTAGAACTTGAATCTACTTGCTTCGGTAGTAACACTCGGAGATTATTACAGCTTTTAATACATGATATACACTCGATGTTCATTTGATGTGGCACTTGTCTTCAATCGAATAATCACAAGTCATGAAACTAAATTGAAATATGCACAAGAAAGTGATACGATGAGCAAGAAAGTTCTACTAACAGAATAACGTATATTTAAATCTTGTAGCAACGACCAAGGCAGTTTATACAGCTTGTATATTTATATATATACATACAGTTGTACATATATATGTATACAACTTAATATATAGTTCCCGGAAGGAATTGTACGCTTTCACGAAGTCAGTCACGATTGCACTTTAAATTTTATCTAATTGGATTTGGGTGCATTATGTTAGAAAAAAGAAAAAATTGTCTTTTCCCACTGATCGTGAAAGTATTAAGTTAACATATGGTAGGTTCACACTTCAGATTGCCAGCAAGAGAACACGATCTTTACCGAGCTGTGATAGGAATCGAATTGATATTCTTGTGGTAGGATTATTAAGCTTGTGTAAAGGGGACCGATTGCATCAATGCCTTACCTGCACATAGGTAAAAAAATCACACCTTAATGGTGTCACATGTACATTATACACTTATATAGAATCTTCGCATTGTAAAGGTTTCAACATTTTAGCAACCATGTAATATATACAGTGCACTTACTACTTGAGATATTTATGTGTCAATATCTAACGTTTTGCAAGAACAGAGAAATTTTCGACAAATGGCAAAAATTCGATTATCATTAAATCGGGTACATGACATCCACAATCTAAAACATTAAATTTTATAATGATCCCTGCGAGAATAATGAGGTGAAGAAACTGTGACAATAGGATCAATCTTACGCAAGAAAGTTGCTTTTAAAGACGTCGACTTTCGGACACATTTTTGGAGAAAACACGAGTGCATTTTTTTGTGAGGGCTGCCAAGGTTCTTGGACGAAAAGCCAATGATTTCGCAATCGTTCAGCGCCATTGACTCCTTCAGCAGCCTGTTTGATCTCTCAATCGCTCCTCCTCTTGTAAGTTACTGACAACGGTATAATTATCGTCTCGCGCGAGCTACCCATTATGCTGCAAGCCTATTCGATATTGAGAGGCGTTCAAATGACCATTCATATTATGAACTCTGCATTGACCTTCCGATCTCTGTAATCAAAGGAACAGGACATCTATAGAAGGTGCCAGATTTCTTTTTATCTCACCGCTCTTTAAGAAGTCACCAGATCGAGCGCATGGACTTGAAAATTCCATGTCGACATGATTCGTTACACTTCAATTCACCACTTTTTTCTACGAGTTTTTTTTTCTAGATAATGAGAGATGAAATACGAAATACTTTGCATAATAATAAATAAATTACGGCACTATCGTGCTGTACAATTTTTGCATGCTTTCAACGAATTAGTTATTAGTTCATGCATGCAAGCTTATGAACATACAATAACTCTTCTTGTAGTAATAATAATATTTATTTGATTTATAAATTCACCAGTAGTGAGAATATGTATTACCGAAATAACATCGTACTATAATTTCATTATACGATTATACGTATCTAATCGTAACCCCATATGACTGGTACCTATAGCACAATGATTGCACATAAGCGCATTTGTTGCAATTCGTTGCAGTTTGGATTCGTTGGTGTAATTCGTTAATGGAATTTTTTTGCGAGAGGATAATTTCGTCTGATGAATACGATGCATTAGTTTACGAACGCTCTATAACGTTTCTCTCTCCATTCTCTGCACAATTCTGAATTAATTCATATCAATGATCCATTAAATCGTTCGTCATAATTAGAGATAATTCCGCTTGCGTAAACGATTTTTTTTCTTAATATAATTCAATTTAATGCCTGATACTTTATTACGAATATCAGATGAATATGTGATATATGAATTTTAAAATATGAAATAAAATGTATAAGATGAGCACTTGATAGTTTCCTTGTATGATGACATCCACGTACGAGCAATCAACTTTTGCTCAGTGGATTTCATTTCTACTGAAAGTAGAAGCGATTAGGGATTCCTGTTCCCTCCCCAATCAGCAATCATCCAGTTCTCTCGCCACTGCAACCCACATAAGCGTCGTTTAGGATCGTAAATTGCGATCTCTGGAAAGAATCCGTTGACGTGCTTTCTCGGAAAGAACCGCTTCTGCAGGTATTTCTTTGATCGAAATTTGTCTTAATGTTTATTAGTCAATAAATTTTACTAAGTAGGCTAACAGGGCTATATATCATTCAGGCTTTAGGCCGAGAGAGTGTGTAACTCCTCCCTTGACTTTCTTCCCTTGAGCGATAACTCTTACACTTTGGTTAATTGGTTTCGATGCAATCCTTCATTATATTCAGCGACCTTTTCCTGTATTTCAAACTGAACTGATAAACATGGAAAAAAGTCAGTATACATCCTGTTTATTGAAAGAAAGAAGGCAGATAACCTTTTAATGTGTATATCATTAGAAATATCATGTAGATAAATGAACATATGGTATGCTGTTGAGTCCTGCTGCTCACTAATGTGCAGGATAATAAAATTGAAAATAAGAATATCTACTTAAGGCCTAAAGTCTGCATAATTAACGCAGTAATAATATACAACTATACAGTTTGAAATAACGATTGTAATTCCAAGGACTTTCCCGCGAGCAATCCAATTATTACAAAAGAATTTGTACAAACTACAAGGCACTGACTGCTGAAATCATAAACCGGCATAATATCGTGCAATCATTTGATTCACAGATAACAAGGCAATGCAATCATGGAAACGTGTTTTTACGGAAAGTAATTGTATAACAGTGTAACAAATTCTTAACTTTTCAGAAATTTAAAAAGAAATTTAACAAAAAAACTGATCAGTTCTGAGTTATTACTTGTTATTGAAGCAATAACGAAAGACAAAATATTGGATTGCTCTGTCGCCGAAGACTGGACAAATACTGCAACGGGAAGAGTTACCGTCTGTAATAAAAAGTAGAAAGATAGCTGAATTGATAGAAAGTCTATTCTCCAGTCTTAATAAAACTTCCAGCATTAAGTGGGAAAGTAATTCCAGTCCGAGTATCGGTAATCGATTCGTTATTAAATTATTGGTGAACATTTAATAGGTTGAAAAAGAGCAAAAAGGATTCGCTCTAAAGACGACGAACGAGCATCAACAGATATTTCCTCGATAATTTACTCCGGTGCAGTTACGCTTGAAAATAATGTAATGAAACCGATCAATTCATGCAAATATTTCTTCTCTTGATTATATGATGGTATTCTAAAAAATTTCACAAGAACGCGAAAGATCAAGAACATCCTATCAAAGATTTATCTATAAGACTATATAATTAATAGACAGTCGATTATAATTAATTTGTTCTTTTAATTTTCATCCTCATTCTCAGTTTATTAAAAGCAATTACAATATTTCGATTTTACGATCTCTTGAACGATTTCGGCTAATACACTCTTTAATAGATTATTCGAAGTTATTAACACGGCAAAAACTTAATTTCATTGATTACATTAAATCCTTTCATAATTTTATTTATTATTAATTATCCCCGATGATAAAAACACAAATATTTATTCTGCACTTAAAACGAGAAAGGGCTAGGTTTAGAATGTATGAAAACAGATGTAATTACTTAATTAGACCACTAATTTAATTTGCGAGAAAATAAAGCCTAATGATTGCTTGTAATTTCCTCGTGCCAAGTGAGAGTGTCAATGACTCATGTTAACGCATGTATATTGCCTATTACTATGACTCTAAGTTTATAGTTTTCCATTTGATTGGTCTTCTTATCATAATTACAACAAGGGAAAATCGTAATTTTATGGTAGATTCGGTGCAGCAAGGAAGTCTGTTGCTTGATATCATAGCACGTAAGTACATGGGCAATAATGTTTTATTAGATGTAATTAAAAACTGGGAAACTTAGCTCTACACCCTGAGTAATGTATATGCATCACTGCTTCCGCGCCTCTTATGTACTTTGAAAATTCTCTCAATCATATGGAGTATTTCCGTGAATATAAATGCAGATATATAGGTTTATTCATAAAAAATATATATTATGAACCAATGTGGAACCTATAAAGAATCCAGTCCTTCTTGCTTTCTACTAATAACGATTCCATTCCCATCGCGTATCAAATGTTGCACCATGTTGCACCATGCCTATTTGTTTCCAAGTGTCTGCTACGATCACTCAAGAACCTTGTCCCGGGAGGCAATGTAATAGATTCATAGTGATCGTCCGATCGTGCTGCATTGTCCTTATTTCGTTTTAATCCAAGGATGCCATTCCTGCAAATTACTGAATAGAACATTTTCCGACTTCAGATATAGACGAATGACACGATGAAGGATATTAGTAATTTAATTATAATTACACCTTTTCTGAACCTAATCGATTAGGCTATAATAATTACAATCTGGTCATTGTACATAGAGAGTTCCCTACGTAATTGGTTTTATAGTCTTATTATCTTAGAGATGTGATGATCTTTTGCAATAAACGGTAATAGGAACATCCCTTGTGAAACACATTCTAGAATTCTCAGGAGAGCGTATGTTTATTTAATTTTCTGAACAATTACTCGCATAACCGAGTTGCCGTAGGAATGGACACTCGATGAATGAATAAACAGCATGTTAAATACAGCCATTGCCGACCACAAATGATGCAACGAGAAACGCTTAGATGCTTGAAAGGAAGAGTAACGCTTCTGTCTTGTAACGTTGTCAGCCGCTGTGTCTTGTCTATAGTGCGATTAGTAGTGGTACTGAAACAGATGCTTGTCGTTTAAGCAATTCTATTGAGGGTTAAGTAACTGGAATAAAATATCGCAAAGTAAATTCGAAGATCCGTGTGAGCATTTCAAACGAACTGTGGAATAACTCTCAATGCTGAATGATGATGCAAATTGGTGAAAAATATTCAATAGGTAAAGTGAATTCTTCTTAATTATGCGAAGATAGAGTTTAGATTAAGTTGGTAGCGAGAAGACGAACTTTAAGAAGCGTGGAGACTTGCAACATGACCATGGTCGTGTTCGATGTCGATAAACCTTTCGTGTTGGAGCCGAAGGGTGTTAGTGATATTACGAACGATGTTGCATGCGATTCAATGTGATTCGTGCCACTGAAAGTAGCCGATTACTGCTTTTATACGAGCATTGGTGAGAGCCGTAGAAAAGGTACTTCGACATTGCCACTTCAGTATGCAAATCCATCCTAGTTCTGACGAATCTGGTCAGCGAGCACTGAACTAACAGGCGATCTTTCGCACAAGATCCTACTCTAACTATTCCTTTCTGTCTGATTTCATTGCTACATTTTGTTTCACAAAGTTGTAATACATTCACTATCACTTTACTTTGAACTGACAAGATCATTGCTGCAAAACATCAGTTTACGTACAAGTTCTTTCCCAATATGTTAGAAACGGGAGCATTATCATTTAGCATTTTCCATAATGCTATGGCTTAAAATCTTGATGATAAGAGTTAAGGCCGCACATATTATAAGATTATCTTTATGAAGGCTAATTGGTTTTCTTCCTTTATGTTTCAGGTAAGCATTAAAAAGATTGGATGAAGTTTAAGAGCATCAGGATAATCTCGCGCATTAGTAGTAAGTGAGATCATTGCTATTAAATGCGGACTTTCTTGATAATATCAAGTTAATTTAAATTAACGAAGAATGCATTGAAAATGTCGTAAAATATGGCACCAAGAGGTCACAGCTCTTCTCTCTGCTGTACATAATATTTCATTACGGATGTGGCAACTTTGCGGTCACAACGCGTGAAAGGAAGAGACCTTTGTTACTTTCTGTAGTTTTTTCTAGAAATTAACAACTTAACAGAAAATTATCTGAATTTTACAGTTTCTTTGAATTTGCAGTTTTAATTAATGGAAACTTTAAAGTGGAAGTCTTGTTATAGAAGGTAGTAAAAGGAAACTTTCAGTTGCAAGTTATCAGTACACGATCGACACGAAAAGCATACAGCGAATGCCTCTTCCTCCCAGTAATTTTGCAATTATCACTTTATAACAGCATGCTTCTTGCGATTTTTTCTTTAATCCTCCAATTCTTATCTTTCCTCGTTCTCTCTCACTTTAGTATTAAAAATAGATTCCTGTTAGACTCGTTAGATTGAATCGCGAAAGCACTTGTTTAAAGAAGAAACTCGCTTAGGTTTCGCAAGGTATGGCTACATGCTGAGCGATAAGTCCGCCTATTGCACGAAATAAGTACGTCTATGGTTATCGTCTCGAAAGACATGTATACAATGCTTGAAACAAAATATACATCTAGACTAAGATCCTTTCAATTTTTTATTCGATTCAAGTTTCTTATTTCAAGTCAAGTTCTCTGAATATTAAAATCTGCATTAATTCCTGTAGATGTTATAATGAGAAAACTAATCACGCTCTAGTTGAAAAATACGCTCCTGCCGTAAAAACCGGAAACTACTCTTTGCACTCCCGACGAGTGAGTAACAAAGTAACAAGCGGACGGGCAGGTACGTAACTTCTCGCACCGAGTATTTACGGACTGGTAGCATTAGCTAGACTCGATCCCAGCACAAAGTAAAACCGACGAGGTAATCAGAGTATGACGTTCGTCCGAACAGTTTCGAGTGTGAGAGTAGCACCCAGTAAGGCATTACTTATTATACCCATTGCTGAGTTGTCGTTAAATCAAGTTAATTAAGTGTTTCTCAAGTACTCTTTTCCTTGGATTGACTCCGGAATGCACGTGGAAAATGGTCAATGGAAAATTACATTTGATTTAAAATTCATGTGTGTTGAGGATCATTTATCTAGATAAAATAGGCATCCGATTCGAAAAGCTTATTAAAACTGTTTCGACAAGAGATAATAATTGCAGACTCATGAAACTGATACTCAGATTCTCTTGTTTTGAGTTAGTAGAGGAAGTGGGAATCATTTGTCTGAAATATTTATCAGTAACCGTCAATCTTCTACGTCATTGTAATCGTATACCATGTAATATGCTCAAGGATCTTACAATCAATCAGCGATGTGTGGACACGAACAAGGGCTGTAGAAAGTCCATCTCTGCCTGCATTCGAATGAAGCTACTGTAAAAGTGGACGTGGCATCTACTCACTCGAAATCGTGTAAAATATCTTCCACGTGAAGCGAATTTTATGGGGAATCGTGTGACGTCATACCACAAAGAACGTATCTTGATCAGAGGAACCAGTAAAGAAACTATCCAAATGCTCTTTTAATTTCACAATCGTATTGTCAGTATGAAATAATGGCAGTCCTAATGAAAAATAATTAAATGGAAAAGAATTGCCTCTGTCAATGCACTTTATCACATCAGCGAGAAGATTTATACGTTAGTCACGAAATGAATCCTCTGCAATTTCAGCATAGTCATTAAGAAAATTAATTAAAGAGGCTCTATGAATTTCGTGCTGACATTTTGAATATAGGCCCTTTTTATATGGAGATTTGGGTATTTACAACCAAATTATAGTCCGCAACTACCCATTCTTGCGTAAAATTAAATCATCTCTGCTCATTGATACGCTGATGAATGAGAAAGTTGTAAACGTGTATAGTAATTATGGAACATGATTGATTTATCGATATTTTTAATGACCTCTTAACGACTCGCACACGATGTCATCATCATAAAAGAAGCCTTTTCCATATTACAAATTTATTCAGAGCACAGTGACTTATACATGCTCGAGTTTTTATGTACTTTGCAATAATTTAAATTAAATCAGCAGAGAAGAAAAGCTCATTAAGGCGGATTCAATATTCTCAACGAATAAGGAGAGGATCTGATGAATTGAAAGGTTTCAAATAAGTTGGCTCTACACGTAAAGGTTCTGGTACCTAAATGTCAAACTAAAGCAATGTTTTCTTATCTTCTTGTTTATCGCGTTCACATTCCTCACATCGGCTTTACCTTTCGAACTACATTATAAATGTTAAATTGAATTAGTTTGTAGCAAAATATTTCCTTGTATAATTAAAAAAATGGTGTTTTTTTAATTTTTGGCAAAAAATAGATGAATATTTCGGCTGAATCAAAGAACTTGATGATTTCTTGTAAGAAAAAAGTATCGCAGAATTTCCGGTTTATCAATGTCAGCCTTGGTGGCGCATGCTTTCATCCGTTTTTCACCGTTGCGGCAACCACGCCCCGTCAATTTAACTTTATTATGCGTAACAAGTGCGTGTGGTAATGAACGCAACAAGGCCATTTCTTTGGAACGACTTACTTTCGTCTAGCGTGCAGTGCGATTGTTTTAACATTCAGGTGGCTTATGAAATTTCGTGCTCGTCATTTACAAAATTAAATCATCAGAAACTTCAGCTAATACTGATAGAATCCCTGAACTTGATTGTCTTTTCATCTGAAGTCCCTTGACTAATTGCGCAATAGCTTCTGAAAATGGTAGAAGCATAATAGCAAGAACGATCGATCCTGATTTATGTTGACATTTTTCCTTCTACGCACACAACAGATTTTGATCGTGTTCTTGCTAAACAAGGCATAGAAAGAAACGCCGAGTGATTTACGATGATGCGCTAATAATGTTAGCGTCCAAGCAGGATTACTATGATAATTGAATGTTTTAAACTAACAATTCAGGACGATTTCTGTCACCAGAAGCAATATTTCATCAATAGTTCATCAATTCAAAAATGTAGTTGCAATAAATACAAGCATTAGTTATATACTTCTTGTTACTTCATAACAAGTTTCCCTATCATTCACAACCTGCTGACCACTGAAATTTTGGCAGTCAAACCACTCGATCATATTCATCTCACGTCTACGAGAAGCACGATCTTGCAAATTGTTTCTTCACCCTCTTCGAATATAAAGTTATAACTCGGAGGTTTTTAAACCATCCGAGTTGACTCACAGCGACTCAAACCGAATTTTAAAAATTCATGACAAAATTCTTGTTGCTCATCCAACACCTTTTTATCTGCTAATTTGATTTTTATTATTTCTGTCAGTGATCTGACAAGAATGAAAAGAGTTCATTAGCAGAGTTAAGTTCGAACTGCCGTGGTGCGATTTATTGTGTCTTCAGTTCGCCTTCTGATCTAAATTGCACAACGGCACCAAAGTGGGAAACGTGAATGCGAAAACTCCTCCAAACTAGGACAAGTCGAGGTGTACAGTATTAGATCATGCGAGAAAAAAATTAGAAAGAGAGGCAGAAAAAATGGAGTGCAATGTAGACTCCCGACTAAGAAGCACGATAGTCCAGTTCCTCATATCTCGACCCTTTTTCAGCTGGACTTCGATGAAGTAACTTGGTCTCGCACCTTGTGTCAAGCTTATGTCAGGATCACCTGTGCCATTTGCGGGTCTGACAAGTAATGTTTGATCAGCTACATCCGCGCCCAGTCTACCCGGAGCACTTTACGAAAATGGCAAACGGGGGACATTCTCTAGCTGAGTTCACTACATGTAAGGACGCGTGATTTGTAACGGTCACTTGAATCTTGAAGTGGCGATCACTGCTTCGTGCTTCGCCTCCTCATGGGCTCATAGTGAAAACTGAGAAAGGAGGAAATCGTCATTCATCATTTGATCTGTCACAGCGGCACTCACAAGAAGATTTCGCAAATAATCTGGTGCAATGGATAGGGGAGAGCCGATTCTTGTATTTTCTGTATAAATCTGAAATAAAATACCGACAATTAAATGAGAGGCATGATCATTTCAGCGATAACGTCTGACAACAATTAGGCATCATCAAAGAATCAAAGAAAACGTTTCGCCTGCATTGATTGATCGTCTACTGCAAATATTGATGTTAACAGACTTGTAACTAATTCGTCTCATCAGTTATAATGAGATTCATCCTCAAGTCTATTCAGCGTCGCTCCTACTGATCTTTGTATCACTCTCACTTTCGCAATGACATCACGAGTATCATTAGAACGTTCTTTGGAATAAATTCCGCTCGAAATTAAAGTTCGGAAGAGATGCGAGGAATATTTACGGAATCTATTATGGCTGGAGAAAGTTTTGCGAGGAGTCATGTGAATGAACTGAGGTGTATAAGAATTAAGTGACGAGAAGGTGCTTTTCAAGAGATTAAAGCAGAAGTGATACCGACACACATCCTCACCAAATGAAGAGGAAATGTCATCGCCCTCTCGTCGAGTGAAAGGGACGCAAATTGTCAAAGTATTCAAGAAACATAGTATCTACTTTATAAATATTAATATTTATAGATAAAATTTTATGATTATTATCATCCATTTACCAGGTGTTACATTTTCCGTATTTTAATGTATAGCATAAACCTAAAGTGCATTACGTCGTATCTAGAGTAAAAAAAAAATAATTGCCTAATAAAAATTGATTACACTTCAAAGGAATTCCGAAGTTCTAGTTCCTTAATTTGGAAACGTTGAGGCGGCTTTAACGTAATTTAAAGCAGCAGTTTACAAAATTCTTTGCAAGATGTGATCGCGATTCCATGAGACGCTTATCTATCTGGCCAAAGTGAAATTACACCACAGGCACGTTAGTTTTTTTACATGCACCTTTGACAGCGAGGTGCGACCTTCTGTCCATAAAGGCAGCTCAAGCATCAGGAAATCTTTAGGAGAATCCAGTCTTTGCGACAAGCATCGTTAAACGACGTCTTATGCTCGGTCTTATGTTCACTCTTGCGTAGCTCCTGCAGTTAACGTTAAGTGTTACTCACAGCTCGCCGAATCACGTACTGCAGTGAGATATATACTTAAGCAAATTAAATTAATTCAAACCCTGTGATTTCTGGCAGATTTTCCTCAAAGAGAATGTCTCTCTTCACATTTACAACAGTCTGCATATTCTGATTCAAGTTTGTTGAACTTGGATGTAATATACTCAGAGCTCTAGAAGAGAAAATGCGTTACACAATCTAATAATGACAATAGAAACTCACAATCAATTTCATAAATTACAGCCAATTCAGCCGTACACACCATATGTTTATTCAAATTGAATATCTGATAATCAAATCTTATTTTCGAATGAACTACCCGGAAAGACATTCTGTTTAAAAACATGGCTAAAATTATTTTTGTAGATATGCAATCATAAGTTAGAAATCATTTACACGCATACCTTTTGGTGAGTATGCAAATGAGGATGAGTAATATCTGCGAGCAAGTGAAAGATATTCTGATCTGATTGGGAGAAAGTCTTTCATATTGTCGACTCATTTGTTCCCTTTGTTCATCTTCTGTGGCCAGTTGTCTGCGACTCTTCAGATTCGTTATCAAGAACCATCTTTCATCGATTATCATAGGTTGCTCAAGTTTGATTTACAACCGACGACTCGCTGATCGTAATGCACGTATATGCATACAATGCATAAATCGCGTATTCATGTTTATAACGATGAGTGGTCACGCGTGTGCACTTACCATTGCGATGTCACTCCTGAAGATGCGGATTTACGATCACATCGTACTTCGTAGATCGACGATACTTATAGTTTAAAGTTCTGAATTATACACACATATGCTTGTCAGAAGAGTACATAAAGTATATTATGTGTAGCATGTAAATAAACTCCTTGTAGATTTATGATCCTCGTACCTGTTGTGAGAATTTATTGTGTCATCGAATCGTACTTGTTTATCAACCTTATGAGGAAACTGGAATTAATCAATTATCTACTCTGGTTTGACGACTTAGAGGGATTAAAAATTAACTTCTTGTTGACACTATCAAGTTCTAATCTTGTTCAATTTCCAAAGCTTGATAAATTGTTAAATTATATTAAATATTTTTTGAATCTACAAGAAGTGCAATGAAATAATCGGTAAATCAAACGAGCATATGAATCATTTGCAGCTTTAAGGATCAACTTCCGGTGCATATTAAAAGCATATGGCCTCGGAGCCGAAAAAAAGCAGACACATTCTTCACGGCCAAGGTGTAGGCTGCAATCGTGGTCATCGCGAGTCACCTGACTCACGACTCTCTTTTCCCAGCAAAACTGGTCCCCTATTTATATGAGGACCGATTGCCAAATCACTTTCACGCAGTACTTGAGCGTCACATAAGCTGGAATCTTCTTTCTCATTTCGCCCGAAGCGAAAGATTCCCATAAGTTACAACCGGAAACGTGTATAGTTAACGAATTCTTGTCGTAAATGCAACGTGATTTATCTTGAGTTGTAAATGTTTCATAAATCAAAAAATCACTTTCTCTTAACACATTTTTTCACTCGTTAAGCGCAATTAGTCTTCTTTCGCAAAGGATATTTTCCGACGATTCTTTTTTGAGTATATTTTCTAACATATCAAACTTATGGAGCGTTGACTCGATTACAAAAGTTACTGCTCAATTATTTGTTGACGTAAGTCCATAAAAGAAATTAGCGATATAGCTTTGTGTGCCAGCAATATAATTATTTACTCTTACTCTTGCTCTTTAACTTTTACTCTTGCAGTTACTAGCAGGTTTTGGTTTTAATAAGTGTAGGAATTGTTACAATAAACTAACTAGAGAAGTAAGAGATATAAAGTAGAGGAGAGGCCGAAGAGTGAAAAATGACTGACATAACTTGCACTCTTCTATTTTTTCTTCCGTATTTTCTCGTCGTAAATCGCAAATAACTTCCTTATAAACTTTGCGGTCTCTTGGAAATTCTGTCGGAAGCGCACATAAGACCGCAACTATCGTTACACGTGCACAAATTATTTACAGACGTATTTTTATGAATCAAATAGAGATGCACGTGCATCGTGATCGCACGGGTTGCGGAAAAATCTCCCGAGTTTCAGATGCAATCCTTTCTCTTGAGATTCTCGAGAACGGATACAATTTAGATCGACAGAGAATGTAATACGGTGTGCCAGCTCTATTTATAGGCAGAAAAGAGTAAGTAAATCACGATAAAGATTTATATAAAGAACCTGAATTTTTCACACGGGAAACTTCTTCTCGGTTTTTATTTTTACAATGAAAAATGTCTCTGCTCTTAATAAATTTCTCTGATTTTCTTCAGCCCAGCCATTTTCAATTAATGGACAACAAGCTCTTAATCAATTAACATGCTCTTAATCAATTAACATATATATATAGTAATAATCAATTCCATTATTAGATAACTCACATTTCATCATAATTGTTTAGAAATTGCTGATAAGTTTTCAATCGGTAACCCAAAGAAAGTTTACTTATTATAATGTCTCTATGTATGTTTGTTACGTTAATTGATTCATTTGTACATTTAATCGGAATATATTTGCCGACCAAGCGATCTAAGCGGTACAATAAACCGGAAGAGGGTGATATCATGATATCGAAACTTGGCTTATTCGGTACATGGCAGTGAGGAGTGCTAATGAGTCTTGATTGCTATCTAATTTCTTATCTATCTAAAGAAAGACTTTCTCATTATACGATTGTGTAATAAAAATGTAGAGAACAAACATAAGACAAGAATGACTCTCGTTGGTTTTGCGTCTCGATAATCGGTACATCTTTTACATATGCAGCTTTCGCTACAATTTCCTTAAAAACAGTAGGTAACCAACCCAATTAACAGCACGCGCACCTTTCGAAGTTGGCTTGATTAAAACTTACGCGTGCCATTGTTGGTTATAGTGTATTTATCCACTTTCCTTCTTGGCCAGAGATTAACTTTAAGTGAAAGTTTGGACATATTAATTTTAGCGATCCTCCTGTAATTAAAGTTCTCGTACAAGTTAAAGTACATTCAGAACGAGAGAAAAAAGTAATCGCTTATGGCTTCCTATCTTGTTTAATAACCACTTTTCAAGGTAATTTAATTTGTTTTTGCTTATCTTTCGGAAAATTATTCCAAGGACGTATAACTAAATTATTTAAGGAAGAACGAAAGCTCAGACTCCCACAAAATCGTAGATGTTTATACTTTCTCTCATATTGCCGCAGGACGATTACGTTTAGTTGGGAAAATGCATAAACACGTAATTTAATGACTTAGGAGTAAAGGGGTAATTTCGGCACCGCAAAATAGTCCTAATTTGCTTACGTAAAAATTTTGATTCTTTATAACTTCTTGACTTAGTCTTACCATAATCTCGTCTCACGTTTCAACATATTAAATTTAAATTTGAAAATTTCAAAAAAGAGGCAGTAATAGTTGCACCTCTCTTTAGTGAAAATGTAAGAACGTTATACACGCTCATCGCAGTAAATTATTTTCAAGGTGTAATTTCATTCAGGAGAAGGTATGAAAAGCAAAACTTTCATGTAAAGACATACAAAAGTTTGCACTCTTATACAACCTTCCACGTCGTAAAGTTCTGCAGACTTTCTGGGCAAATTTGCATACATATCGCTCCATGAACTCTATGCATTGCAGAATTTTCGAAACTGGCACACTCTGAGGGTTTCCGAAATCGCAAACTCTGCTCGTAAGTTTCAATATGATTGACGCATGGAGACGCTTTGTATTGTTCGTTAGACTTGTATGTAAAGGCACGATGTTAAAGTTAAATAAAAAAAGAAGTTTACGATCGTGACCGGTTTTAAATGTATCCGAAAAGAGCACTAACTTGCATTGTTACGTATTCGATTGTAAAATTGTTACCAGACGCAAAATTACATTTTATCCTCTTCGAGAAGTCACCTTTCCTTTCTTGGGAAGTTAACGTTCGATTTGTTGCCATTATCGTAACTCGCTACAGCTTTATGTACTCCTAAATGCTCCAAAGACAAGTAATTTTGAGTCATTGCTTTCTCGAACAGTTAATCTTATTTCTTATAAGGATTTTAGTTAACAATTCTGCATTGGATTAACATAAAATTTTAGAAATGTTAATAACTTCCTTAGAGCTCGTATTTATTTCTTAATTTTGTATGCACAATAAGCTATTTCAAAACAATACTGTCTTTTACTTGAATCAACTACAGAAAATTAAAATCACGCAATAGCTACTTTTCTTCATAGTCCGACTACTCTCGAAGGTGTAATTTCAGATGTACTCTGTTTGTTCTCTTTTACTCTTCACTCGCTCTTTTACCAGTCGACTCTCTCGTAAAAGTCTGGCACTTTCCCTTCTTTTTCACAAGTGCAATTTATCACAAAAAGTCTCTAATCACGAAATTATGTTTTTCACTGCTGATTAACCAGGAAAATAAAGTAATGAATATCATAACGATTTTAGAATTGCCCTATGTCACATAGTTTTCAATTCATAATAAATTCTTTAATGAGCTCTTTCATGTTTAAGACTTTCTTTCATTATTCATTGATGAGCACAATAAAATTGTTTATGGAAACACTAAAAAGTTCAATCGTTATATATATGAATCTTTGATATTCCTGACAGTCCTAGAGTTACTTATCCAACTTGAAAACGCAATAATTCATAATTACTCGAGCATCTTGTATTTTACGGGCAATTAGTGGTTAAGGGCGATTAATATGATTGTACTCCTTTCATCAGAATTGTATAATTCAATTTTCTAATTTCGCAATACGGAATTTAAAGACCTAGAAAACATAATAATTCAATTATCTTTTCTTTATCTTAATTTCCAAGCTGCACGTTATTTAGATTCTTATAAGCAGTTACTTTTAGTTTGAAAAATAGTTAGCAATATCGTTTTCGTTTTCAACAAGCAAGATTTCATTCTTCTGTCTACTGTATCTGGATCTCGATCAAAAACTTTCATCTTGAAGCGAGTTGTAGTTTAAAGATCAGAGTAATCGTCTCGTTTTCTGTGTGATGATGTAGGTGCGGCTTCAAGATCGCAGACGCATCGATCATTGAAAGTTGAATATTCCATGGAAATAGAGGGATCCGTGTAAGCACAAGGTATGCAGTTACTTGACTTTTGCATAGAGGATCGTGAAGGTAAAACCGTAAAACGATGTATGAATATTTTCAGTGCTTGCGTTAACAAGAAAGAATCGACAGGAGTCACAATAATATACGTGCCAAGGATCACGAGTCATGCATGGTCTTGAGTCACGTGACACACATATCAACCCTCTTTCATGTAAAACATGCGAGAATTAATCTTCGAATCTACTTTTACCGCAGATGTGTTTTCTCTCTTTTTTATCTTCTGAATGCTTGTTGAACAGATTGATTTATTATGACACACATAAGTGGTGCTACTTGTTAATAATAATTTCACTTTTCCGATGAAAATTTAATGGCATTAAAATCTATTGGGATGTGTAATTATTGAAACACAATAAAGAGAGAAATGTATCTGTAAACTCGTTGTGATTATGCAAAAACTTGTCCTGATTCGTAAGTTATTATTAATTCCCTAATAACCTGTCATTATGTCTCGTTATGAAGTAAAGCAATGTTTTGACTTCTGACGTTAATCGTGACAATTTTCCGACATACGATTACTGCTTTAACACTCGCTGATTATGGTTTGATTCACACTTGAGACCTTGAAATTGATGAAATAGCAGAGAAGGCTTGTGTTGAGAAAACAAAAGAGTTCTTACTGAGTTTTTGTAGTTGGCTCCCATAAACTCAGTAAGCTATGTCCAAAGAACGTAACTTCCACTTACGTTTATTTTATCCTACATATATATAAGAGATATATTTAAAATTACATGCACAGGAAAATGGAATAAAAGTCTAAAGTACTATAAATCTGGACATGCTCTTTAACATTTTTCAGAACACTTATCTTAAAAGACGTCAAAGACATTTTAACATAAAATTTAAAAGCATTTAACATCGTGTTGCTTCTTTTCCTCGCAACGTTCTCGTTTAGAGTCTAGCTGTTGGTTAACAAGATCCCTTTCCAAACCACAGTTCATTAAAATCGCCGTTATTTTAATGTTCTCTAGACCAGGATTAAGTCGTTTTATAATTGTCGTCTTTCGCCGCAAATGAAAAAATTTTATGGCTGTAGAATTGCTGGGTTTATAAGAAAGTGAGAATTTTGTGAACGAAAGCGATCAAGCTGCAGCAAATATCGGTTTCAGTTAGCATTTCCAATTTTTTCCATTCATGTATCCGGAGAAATTGAATTGACTTTATGTACATACCTACTTTATGCTAATGTCTTAACGAAAGATATTTTTTGTTGCACATGCAATCAAACTCTCACAATTAATGAACTTAAGATAAGTTTCCCGTGATGCCGATCTGATATCAAGCATCGAAATATAGTTAATTCAAACTGTCAAATTGACAGATAACTTGGCTACTCTAGTTACACGTTTCCGTTTACTGCATTACATGATGCATTTTTATAATCATCATGGCTTATCTATATGTTAAAATAAATTCAGTAATACCTCTTTTAGAGAAATTCTTCGTTTATTGCAATATAGAAACGTCTATTCATGTTTAATAGATTTATGTCGATGCAATTGCTGGTGGACATTGCAGATAGGCTTTTCCAATGATGGACGGCACTTTTGTATCAATTGCTTCAGTTAGCGTAACGGCGCTTAGGTGATTTGAATTATACAGTAGGATTCGAGTACTTTGAGATGATCGTCTTTATTTGGACTCCGAGGATTATTATCCTAGCTTTAATTGCAAAGTAAATAGAAAGACAGTAATGGACGTGGAAACAAGCAGCAGTGAGTGCAATTGAATCTTGGAGAACGTTAATGATTGCCATGTCCTTGGAAAAGAGCTGCGCCCATGTCAGAAAGAAAACTGTAACAAGGATGCTTCGTCCTTGTGGCATAGAACATTTTTCTTGTTTATGCGTTGATATTTTCTATAAGTTGGTCGTCATTCCCGCACTTTAACGTGACTCTGATGTGTGGAGTGAACGCAAGAGGCATTATTTTGTTCTAATGGGAGAAGGTGAAACGACTAACGCTATTAAAACTTTTTTTTAATAATATTTATGTCTTGTTTGTTGAATCCGGCCGACACCATTTTCAAATTGTGAATGTGCTTTATGAATGCGATTTCGAAAAACGCAAATTCCTGGTTAAACGATATATAGATCTATCTTCAACTTTCACAGTAAATTGTTTCTCATTTATAACTGAAACCACTAATTATTTCATCTATTTCTTTATTAAGTGATACACGCATATGAATAAGTGGTTCTAAATAGTTTTCTGCAATTTTTTTTTGTCTCTAACGAGGAATTTCACGAGTGAAAATGTTATATAAGTAATAAGTGTTATGTATAAAGTTTGATAAAAAATAGTTAAGAATTATGATTGTGATTCTAATTATATATCTTCAAAGCTTTCTGGCTTGCCATTCTGAGCATTCCGATAAGAAATTGTTTCAGTTGGTACCTAGGTGTAATTGCAGCTAACATTTCACCAGTAAATAATGTTACTTCAGCAGTTTTTGTTCACATTTCACTTATATATTCCAAAATGGGCCATTTTTGAGAGGGTTTAAACGGCTGTGCAAATTTGCTCAATCATATACATAACACTTTATTTCATTTACATATGATAATTTTATAGTGATGATTTTATAACTCTGTAAATCGTAGCTTATCGAATTATATACCCAGAAGCATATGCTATTATATATCCATGAAGAGTGTCACGATGTCAACTTTTATGCCACCCGGAAGCTGAATACGTCACGACGAACGACGACACTCGTGACGACGATGAGAGAAAGTCATTCGAACGAATAAACGAAGAGATGAACATATAGCTCGTGTATTTCACCTTCCACGATTCGCCAGGGAAATCGTAAGGTTCGTGTGTGTACCTACCTGTATCTTTATGGCACGATCTCGATCTCTTTGAATGATCACACGTCCTCTCAAAGCATCGAACAATGATCGATCTAGAGAAACGCGGAACTCAGTAATAGATAAATAAATCCATTGATTCACCCCTTGTCAGAAGAATCTCGACAGAATTCTTAAAGAGCATCGTGAGTATCAGGCAATACTATTGGCCAATGCTGGGCTAACTCCCATGCCAGTACTGTAAGCAGTACTGGCGCAGAATAGCGCCAGTCGTAAATTTCCCCCTGGGTTATGGAGAAAAACCACATGTAAGAGGTCATTTAGTTTACTACCATCAGGTCGTCGATTTATTGGAATTTTATTGATCATATACTCAGCACGGGGTGGTTATAAATGAGTTAAGTGCAGAACAATTTTTTTACTTTCATCATTAGCCAGCAATCTATTAACTTCAAGAGAGATTATAATTTCTCTGATGGGTATTAAGTGACTTAATAATTACAACAATAAGATTTCTTTTCTTTTATATAAGATTTGAATGATGATAAATATCTGATTATTTCTTACGATAAGGCAAACTATTATCGCAAATTATTCATCCATCTTGTTACCACAACCTGGTCATCGAAGGACGATCTCTGCAATGCTCTTGAACGCAACAGCTTGCTTTGATCATGCTCGATTAATTAGTCTTATTGACTTACTTATACGGAACCTAATTACAGCCAGGTTCTTGCCGAGCTATGTCATACACACGAGAAATAAATATCACATTATAAGCGACACTCGAACTGAATAATTACAATCATTCACTCCCATGTCTTGTGGTGGTCTCTTTTTCAAAAGCATTTCTCAGACTAGTCATTATTAATGATATATAATCAGATCTTCAATAAATTGCACACGAGGAACGAAAATATTTTTGAGAATCACTTTCGAAATTTCTTCTCGGTTTATTTTTTCCAGTGTGCAATTTATTTTGACTTTTCCTACTATCCATAAGCAAATCCTCCTTATAATACAAACTCGAGAAATAAGTAGCTTTTAGAGATTGAGAGTATGAACCTTCGAAACGAAAAATCCGGTTCAGGGTTGATGCTATATTTGACTGAGGAATTTCATGACTCCACTCCTCGCGATTGTTTACGATCGCGAAACCGGGACTCAATCCTTGGTCCTCGGAACGGGTTTAGTGAGTTTCTGGTCGAGGCATAATTCTATAGTTATCGGTCGTGAAAGTGCCATCGAACTCGGCTTGTCTTTCGCACTCTTACTTTCCTTCTCGCTCAGGCTGAAACACTGGGAGACCATTGGGAGTCTCGACCACATTGCCAAGGCCAATCTCACTCAACAAACAACAAACAGGAATATATCCATAGATACATAAAACATTCATGATCAAAGATCGTGGATTAACGGATGCAAAGAAATGACACCAACAATGTCGATCTAGGTCATTCTGGGAGTTGTGACTTTGAATTAAGATTTGATCAGATGATTATATACCTTTTGATAGTCAAATAACTTGTCGCGAAAGTCTCAGTGTCAATAAAGCTATAATCTCAATAGTGTCAGTAATTTGATGAAAGCCTCAGAAAAGGATGTATAAAATACCAATTAATACTGAACCGAAAAAAAACTGTACAGATATCTCGACCTTCGCACGTTAAAAATATTGAAAACTCGTTTTAGGTCGAGAAACTATACCAGTCGAGTTTCTAATTATGTCTTCCTTTTGCAACCACTGGAGAGATTAGCTTTTAATTTAATAAAATAAAAATGATATATATGTGCAATCGAAACACTATCGCTCTCACACAAGAAATGCTCCCCGCTAATTATTGCGATAGGAAGTAATAAGTGTATCGAGAAGGTTCGCACTGGCCCCTTTGAAGTGATTATCAAGTAATAAACTTGCCTATGTTCTATGCTAAAGCTATTATAATTAGAATCACCATGTTTGGATAAAGCATTCATTTTTTCTGTTTTCACAAATTAATTGTAAAAGGAGAGACATGATGAGGGTCTAAAATATGCAATAGCTAATTTGTTCTGCTGTTAATAAAGTCATTAATCTTATAATCTATAATTAGATTAAACTTTATGTATTTAGGGAATCAGTAATTCTAATACTTAAATTGCTATGTTTTCTCAACTCTCCTGATTATTAGTTTTTTTTATTATTATTGGTTTTAATATGTTTGGAAAAAAAGCTACTGAACACAGTAGTAAATACTGAATATATAGACACGTACTTTATGAGCAGGTCGGTTCTTCTCTTTGGGAGAAAGTTTTTGATTGGTTTTTACTCGAGATGCCACGATAAATTAGACGAAAGTCTTAAGTTCTCGCACGACCCATACAAGGAAGTCACTACATATATGTAAAACTTAACTGAATGTAACTTCTCATGTTGCAAACTGTCGGCGATTCAGTTCTGAACTGAGCATCTTTTCTTATTTTCTTATTTTAAAAAAGTGCGTATACAGTACATGCTTTCTCTCGTGTATAATAATAAACTCCTTTGAGGAACCATGACGTTTTATTTTAAGCGAATATTCAAACGCGAGGACAGATTAATGAGAAGTGTGCAAGGTTAACACTTTCTTTCAAGACTGACTTGCACGAAACTTTCAGCGTTCCATGATTAAAAATTGCATCCACTTTATTCTTAAATTATCGTAAAAAATGATTCTTTTCAAGTTCTAAGGGTCAGATTTAATTTCCATCTGCTTTATGTGCAATATACAAGTTTTCTCATGGATATCAATACAGATTTATTATAAATATCCCATACAGTAATCTCAATCAGTTTTATTAGGTCGATAATTCTTACGCATTTGCGCAACTGTATCTCGAATCAGCATGTAATTTAGATTTAAAGTATAAATAAATATTTTCCTTCGAATAATTTTTTTATCTTAAATTGAATTTCATATCGTGAAAAATCATATCCACTGAAATAGATTTCCTCTGAAATTATGGTGCTTGAAACATTAGTTTCAACACCCTTTGCGAAATCTTTTTTCTAATCCCCTTTTCCAGACCCCTTTTCCAAACTTTTCACATTCCCATAGTAGAAAATAATTATCAAATTCATGATAAACTAATGATCCAGTTTTATAACTGATGCCTTTTGGACTTGAAGAAAGGGAGCGTCACGCTCGTGTTACTACTGTCTCATTAGCAATAGACCAATGCATCTTACCGCTTCCTGAAAGGCAAGAAAGTACTTGTCTAAGACGAGTAAATGATTTCTCGGGCATACTCTGTCTGCAGAGATCACCCTAAGGATCTCAAAAACGAGAAATTAGAAATCCGTTGAATGTTCCGCGGTGCTACCAATTGGCATACAAATGCACGGATAGAAATTTACATGAAGCTTTTCTAGAATGAACAGGAAGCACGTGACTACGTGTCTGTACCCTGTTCTCACTATCAAATAAGAGAGAGGCAAATTTCTTTTTCATCTCCCTCTCGGCGATTGATACGTAATTCTAATCGCTTTTCTCTACGTTCAGAAGGAGAGAAAAAAGGCGAAAGAGACGAGAGAACATTGCTGTTCTTCGATGGAAATCACTTCCTGATTTGTAGAGTCAAGTCACTCTCGACGGACTTGACATCACAGGATCGCCTCAAGAATATCCGCCCTGTTAATTTGCGATTTGATTATATCATACTCACGCGTGCCGATCAATTACAATTTCAAAGCAGTCCGCCCGGCAGATAATCGATAATCCTATTGAGATACCGCGTACATAATTTGACGATATCATTCATTCATCGATCTGATGGACTCGAAATCGCTTCTTGCCACCTAATAGTTTTTGCCCAGCAGCTAGACTGGAACGTAGAAAGATCGAGTTTTAATGATAGATGAAAAAAGTCCTACTTAACGAAGAAATGAGCGATTGCTTCGATTAAAAAGCGTCAGAGACCATTGCTGGTAATTATGGCAACTTATACTAACATCGATTTCTATCATTCTTTGCTTCTTGAAGAAGTTTATTTAGTTACTTTGTTATTTAACTATTATAAACCGTATTTAGCACCAACAAAATGTAGTTATAGATATAGATGCTTAGAAAGTTATTTGATGGGCGAAGAATCATGAAATCCTCTGAAAAACTTAGAAAGTTCACTCGAAAAAAATTCGACTGTTAGAATCGTTTGTGAGAAATTTTAAAATTTAAGGAAGTGTTTCAGTAAAGAATGATTTGGAAAATCGACATGCAATTATAATTATATTATTTGCTAATCAATCATAGTATTATTCATTAAGGCTGCGTGAAACTAAATTATCGGTTGTCTATTACGCGGCTGATTTATAGACAATAAAATGAGAAGAATCACGCAAAAAAAAAAATCAGAGAAAAAATGAATATGTGGGAACAATGGTGTAAACTGCGTGTCATGTGAGTAACTATGAGTTTCCATTGGTGTCTTCATTGTTGGTTTGATGATCGTCAGTGAGCGTCATTGAAAAAGGAGGCCAAGCCTCCAACATATTAACATTTAATGGTTAAAAGTATGCGTGGTATCATCATTAAGTGAGTATAATATATTTGCGTGGCAAAGGAAATATGAGTTATGACAACGACAAGCAATTGTTATGATCGGGTAGATCGTTGACTCACCTTGAACTCACGGGCACTCATTATCTTAGACTTAGAAGACACGAGATATCTTCATAGATGAACGGAAATACAGCAAATTAATCACAATTAGAAGCGCTTATTACGTATAATTAGCAATTGCTGTGTCTGAAAATGAATACAAGATTGTAACTTTCTTTCTTTTTGAATAAAATTGCTCTCAAATTCATTCTCGTCAAATTATAGCTGACATTCTAATGTCTCTAATAGTAGAAAAATAATGCAAACTTCTATTAATTAAACGGTAAATTATAATTTAATTAAGGTAGGATGGAGTAAAAGTGAACAGCTTGTTCGTTTGTGTATTATGTGGAAAATATATTATTATATTTAATTACATATTTTTCCCTGGATGGAAATTATCAGGTAATTATAATGAAACGCTGCAGTTTCGAAAGTGAGCCACAGTCTCTCAAAAATCTCTGTATCCTGTGTTTTCGAGCAAAGCTCACCTGTCTTACTTGAAAGTCTTGTGCCAATGAATCATAGAATAGAAAAGCATAAACATGGAGGAACAGCATGTGCGATAAGTCGATCGACAGTTCGATACACGAGGCGATAAATTACGAGAATGCAGTCTCGCCCCAACAAATTGCTGATCTGTACCGACATTACGTTCTGGCGACCATAATTGGCCGCAGTGAAATACCGCTGACAGACCGTGGTTTAACAAGTCCATCGAAGGGATTTCTTTGGGAGTTAGTTAACTAAAACTATCGACTAACTGAGCTTGATAAAAAAAAGTGGAGGTAATTAATAATCTAGGAACTGTTAGAACTGCGTCCAGAGCGAGAAATTTAAAATTCCCCATCATATCTTCCGTTCTTCTGAAATTCAATAGAAAGATATTTAGTAAAACTTTGAAATGCGTCGACTTTCTATTCTCTCTGCTTTTTTTCTTCAGCCTACACAAAAAATTACCTGTAATTAGTCGCGAAATTTAATGACCAGACAGTAGGCATAAAAAACTAATTAATATAATCGAATTTAAACGGTCATTGGGATCAAAGCACTTGAGCAGTTTAATTGTTTAGACAGCTTGATTTTAAATTTAATTTTCTGGTCCAGACGAAGTGTTTTTTTTTTAAATTGGATTATAAAATGTTGATCTAATTTATTTACATTTGTCTTTATTTCTTGTTCATAAAATGATGCCTGCTTCAAGATTGTAAGAGAAATATGGATTTAATTGGTTGTTCACAACGCTAATTGGCAGTGGAAGATTTCTTACTTTAATTGCTGAAGTCATCCGCTTTCGGTTCCGTAAGACAGGCTATTAAGTTTACATCGCATACCGAAATTTTTTACTACCCTGTATAAAACAAATAACAGGATTAACTTTATTTGCAGCACATACCTCTTGTCTAATCTGAATAATATTCCTGTTCAGAAAAATGTTTGCGGCTAATCGTAATTTGTTATATAAAAAGATCGCTAATTGCCCATAAACATTTTATCAAGATATATTTATTAAAAAATTGATTGACTGTGAATAACGAAAGTCTTTCTTTTTTTCAGATGGAGCACCTATGATAAGGGAAGACACTGTACTCGAGGTGAGACACAATTTGCAATATGTTGAGCAAATTCAAAAGAAAGGTTCTTTAATATAATCAGTGTAAATTATTTATAGCAATAAATCACTGAATCATTTGCAATAAAATTACTAAGTTATTTTGAACCGATAAGTTCGAGAACAATGCACTGGCTGATCCTGCTGAGCAACTTATTAAAGGTTCTTAAAATAATCGAATGTTGTCTCTCCTTCAATAAAATCATAGTTCAATATCCCACGATCGAGCTTAGGAAGAAATCGATTTTGATACATTATATGCCTATCAAGTTTTGCTTTCCCGTGTCACAATCTAAAATTCCCTCCATCCAGTAATATAAAGCCGAAGATAGATGTTGAGATTGTAGCCGACTTTCGTACTTTGTAAAAATGGGAAGCGAGAGGGTACAATTTTTTTAAAAGAGGGAGCTGAGGATCATGAGACTTTTAACAGTGGTTTCTGATTTCAAAAGCTCGAACTTTAACTGGGGTCTTAACACCATTAAAGGGTTCCAGAACACCAGGGTTACAGCGGAGTTCTAAATCAGAACACAATGCTTTTTAAGAATCACTTTCAGGATTGTTAAAGAGGGAGAATAGTAAAGTTTTCTTTAACACGGGTTTCCGATTTCAAGAGCTCGAACTTTAACTGGGGTCTTAACACCATTAAAGGGTTCCAGAACACCAGGGTTAAAGCGGAGTTCCAAATCAG